>JASANR010001471.1:0-69430 GCA_030849635.1 Wallacemonas sp. MBr04 | reverse complement strand
CTGTCCGTGACTTCACGGACTCGCTGTACACGCTGCTGTCGAAGCTGATCGACGTGTAAGGGCACCACCAGTGCCCCCACGCAGCTCCTCGCACTCCGCGATGAACTCGTTTTTTTCATTCATCTGGCTTCTCACGCTTCCCTCGCAACTCCGCTCACCTCCGCAGAACCGTGATTCGCAATCAAAACCTTTATCAAAAGCACATAAGTTTTTTCTTTGTTTTATTACACTCCCTCGGGCCAGTGTTTTTTTTTTTACACCGTAACAACATTCCAAACTGTGTAACTTCCATGCGTTTGAGTACAAATCGTAATTGTGCCCATGCATCTAACTCCGCCAAACTCCATCCAACCGTCCTTTAAGGGACGCTGATATCGTGTCGTGAAAGTCAATTGCGTTTTCTCATCGCAAAAAGTGTCACACCTTTTTTTTTCTTTTCATTCAGTTTGGCTGACGTTTTTTTTTTTACCCTGCAAATCCTTCCTGAAAACGTTTTTTTTCTGACCTCACGTCTTGCTTGACATTCGACAACGAGTTTCGTCATTGTTCCCACACGAGTCGAGCCCATCCTTGACGCGTCATGACGTACTGCAAGTTTTCCTCAGTGACACCGTTCACAGTTAGTCAGCAGTTGAATCTCTCGTTGTTCTGACGTCTGGTTCTTCGGTAACTCTGTTCTTTTGCTCACAAGTCAGTGTATCAGATCTTTTTTTGTTTCTTCCACACAAAGACAAACACGTTCCCTTGGGGGTTCGTTCATTTTTTCTACTTTCTGTTAAATTGGGTAAACACACCAGTCACAAAACACAAGCGGTTACTCTTGCACGTTTCATCGCGGCATAGAGACGGACGGAGGTGTTGAGCCTATTATGTTCAGGCTTCGTAATGCAATGCGGCTTCTCCTTTGCGGATGAAGCCGTTGTCCAACGCGATGGGGCCCGTGTCCATGTTTGGTTACCAGTCGCCACCATTGACCTCCTCTCGTTGTCGCCCTTGTGATATCACGACCTTCTCTGATGGTGCATTACATGCGCAACATTGGTCGATCGGAAGCACACAAGTGCGCATCTCCATCACGTACCTCTCAACTCTCACCCATTTTTTCTCTTTGTCATCCATCTTGCCGTTGTTATGTTGGCGAGCAGTTACATTCGCAACCACACTCTTCTGCGGTGCATGTCTACCTATTTCGACGGTCTGTACGCGCAGGCCGGGGCTGTGCCAACGGATTTTGATGACGAGTCTTTACTTCAAGGCCGCGGAATCACTCTTAGTGTAGGCACCTCTTCCTCTTCGTGTACGTGCAGTGATGACGACAGCGACAGTGGCACGGGCGCACACGCTCGTCACGCGCACATCACAGTAGCGGACACGTGCCGTCGGCTGCGCCGGTCTCTGGCGTGCGCGGACGAGGTGTTGGCACAACTCGATCGTCTCGTGTCTCAGTACACAACCGATGGTGTTTGCACCATCAGTGGCGTGTCAAAATTCAGAGGCCGCGTGGTAACAGAAGGACAGAATCTGAAAGAGGCACTCGACTCACTCGCGCGATGCGAGACCGGTGAGCAGGAGACGCCACCCGCGCTCTCTGCGGCCTATCTTTTGGCGCGATGCAACGGCATCGAGCACTACGCCTTTGTCATGCAGTTGGCGGCGGTCGCGCAGGAGGTGGTGGGTCTCTTTGTGTCCGTGAGCGCCACGGGACCTGCTTCCGCGCGGTATCCGCTGGAGGTGGACCTTGTCACCTGCGGTGGGCTGCGATGGGTGAAGGCGCGCACGAGTGGCGTGTCCAGTCTGCGGAGTGGGCTCGATGAGAGCGTTGAGCCCAAGTACGTGTCTCAGGTCCGTGAGCTTTGCTACCGCGCGGGGCACACCCTCCTACCATTTGGCCGGCATCCTGAAGTCTGCGTTCTCTTCAAGGCCGTACCTCCTGTCGCGCTGTCCGAGTCGTTGCGCCGCTACGGCGCGCACGTGGTGACTGCCTCCACGATCAATACGGCTCTCCTTCCGCCGCTAGAATGGAAGCCACGCTTCGTCTGCTTGGATACAACGACGCTCGTCGCACTCTGCGCCTTCACGGCGTTCCCGAGCGCCGAGGATTACTCCGTGGAAAAGCAGCTGCTGCGCCTGGAGCGGTACAAGGTGCTGAGCGAGCAGGTGCGCAAGGAGCAGGTGGACCCTGCTGTTTCTAAGCACATTGATGGTGCCTTGTCGCGTCTGACCACCTGGACGACACGGCGAGAGGCAACCGCCGCAGTCGAAGAGGAAATCGCTACGCGCCTCGCAGTCTTCAACGGTTGCCAAGCCGCTGCATCAAGTGCCCCACTTTCATCGACAATGTGCAACACTCGTTTGCGATTTCCTCTCACTCGTCACCACGTGGACGACTGGATTGCGGCGCTCCTCCCGGGTGATCTGACCATGGCTGATGTTGGCTCGTCTTCCACCGTTCGTGAAGTGGACGCTGAGCGGGAGCGACGTGCTTGCGCCGCAGACGTCGTTGACGAGGACGCGTCGATCCCTAACTGGATCATTGCCGACATCACGCTTCAGGAGTTCCGCTGGATGATCGAAACGCTGGCCGGACCCGAGGAGATCCTCCGAGCCGCTCAGGTGCTGCGGAATGTCCTGGTTGTGGACACGACGTGCTTACGAACGCCTGCACCAGGCTGCCACACTGTTGTGACGCCACTGCAGCGGATGAAGGCAGGCGGGAGACTGTTGGCGCGCAACAAGGTCGTATTCGGAATGGCCGATGCAGTCAGCGCCGTGCTCTTGACCTCCAACAGGCAAGTCGTCAACGCGGCAAAGGAGCGCGGACTGACACTGATGGTCTCACTACACCCGTCACGCTCGTTGACGGAGCAGAAGGTGAAAGGTCTCCTGCGGAGGAGTGGCCCGCCGAAGCCACCCCCGTTCGCGTACGAGGAAACCACTATCGACAGTACCAGACCATGAGTCCCCGTCGATCGGGGAGAAACCAAAAATGGCCGGTATTGGATGATGAACAGTGTGGTACTTCGATGCCATTATCCGTGATTTTTTTGATGCATTCTTGCCTTCATTTGTGACTCCTTGTTCGCAGACAACCTTATTGTGGTTGCGCATTTTTTTTTTCGCAGCTCCCGGTGATTGACACAGTGCCTTCCCCTCACAGTCCCCACACTTTCTTTCCCTTCGATAATCGTCAAAACCTTGAAAACCCCTCGTTGTGGTATGTGCAAATACCTCTTCTGCATCACGTCATGCTGTTTTGTCTCCTCCGGCACCCACAACCGCGGACCACCTCTTGCATTCTGTTTCTGGTGTCCACCTACCGCCCATGGGCCCTCCCTTCCCCCTCATATGTTGGCATTGTGAGTACCATGTTCATGCCTGCTCATTTCCTTCACCCGTCCTTTCTACATGCTCTCTCTCTCCCTGTTTGCTGACAAACACATTTGCACTCGTGCTAGAATCAGATTCGCAAAAACAAAAAAAAAGCTCGCTTGCAAGATAGCATCAAAACTGTGCTGGCTTAGACTGAAAACGAGGCAGCGGTTTTTGCTTCTTCCTTCGTTCCTTGCTTGACTCGTCTTTCACCATATATATACACACACTTGATTACCTCCGTGCATTTTTCTCCCCTTTCTTCTTTCGCGCATCGTTCTGCACGAAAGGACAGCATCAACGGAGGCTCTGTCACGATACGTCTGAACGCGTCAAAACAAAGACATCATTTCTCATATTTTATCTGTTCTGTTCTCTGTGCATTTGTTTCTTTCACACTTCTTTTGGTTTCTTTCTTTCTGTCTTTCTTGGTTTCCTGACTTGGTGTGTTTCCGCCACCACAACGCAACGGGTCACGCGGCAAAACACAAAACAGGCAGCTTACTATATCCCGCTCAAATCCATATAGAAACTCCCTGGTGGGCCGTTCTTTCTCTTGGGTCACCACAACATTCGTGGCGTGCGAAAGCCGCCCTTCTTTTTTCGTTTCTCGGTTATCCTCTCCCTTGCTTCTTCACCCCCCCCCCCCCGCGCTTGATTTCGTTTCATCGCGGTAGAGCAGACACGTTTCTATATATTGCTCCTTGATTTGTGTTTCATTTCCTATTTTCCAGTTTTTCTCCTTTCCATCCATTCTTTTTTTTTGTGGGGGGGGGGTCTTTGGTCTGTCTCTGTTCCCCGTGCTCATTTAGTATTTACAGTGGCAACGTCTTCAATATCGTGGTCTCGTTCCATCTGCCCACCGATATTTTGTTGAGCTGTTGGCATCTGCCGCTCCGTTTCCACAATCCTCTCTCTCCATACCGAGACACCCACCTCGCGATTCCGGTTTGAGAAGCCAATGGACCGCCTCATTCGCGACGTCGACCCAGACCTTGCAGCTGAGAAGGTGGTCTTTATGTGGTCGGATGTGAAGTCCAAGATGCAGCGTAACGACGCGAGTCTGACACGCACTCTGTACACCGACCTCATGAAGTACACGGGCCGCCGCATTCTCTCCAAACTTGAGGAGGGTGAGTTTTCACAGGAAATCTGGTCGAGTTACTGCGACTTCTTCGCCAATGCCATCTTGTCATACGGCACGTCAGAGATGCGGCGGCTGCTGATCGTGGCGGAGCGCGTTCTCAACAGCGTACTGGCCTACCCGACACAGCCAGTGCCACTGCTGAAGGAGTACCTGGCCACCGCTATCCGCCAGGAGGAACAACGAAGCAAGGAGATCCAGCGGTTTTTGAAGCGGGAGAGGGACTCTGCGCTCACGGCCCCGCCGGTCGATCAGCTTCCTGAGCTGGAGCCACAGAATGAGTTCACGAGTGCCATCCCGTCCTACCCGCTGGAACTCGCCACGCGACTGCTGAACGATCTGCCAGAGCACATGACTTTCGCCCACTCCCACTGCACGCTCTACCTGAAACTGTGCAATCCACTGCAGATCCCGGCCTGTGGTTTTGTCGGTCCCGGCTACGCGTGTGACACGTGTCACATTAGAGGACTGCGTGCGGCGTACCAGGCCATGCTGTACGATGACGCCGAGGAAGACGAGCGCACCCCGTGCGGGAGCAGCAGCCGCACGAGTCCAACCGACGCCAGTGCACCGCCGTTCAACGGCGACGCGACGGCGCGGCCCGCAGCTGCTCGCGAGGCTGTGCGCAGTGACGCCCAAATCGCCAAGCGCACACACCACGGTTTTGACATGTGCGTTGCCTGCGCTGTGTACTTCTTCCACGTCCACCGAACCCACGCCGCACGTTCACTACGGGCGCCGTTTCCGCCGTTTGAGCAGGGACGCGCGGCAGGTGTGCGAATCCTGTGTGCGCGTCGCTTGGAGCGGCACCGCAGCATTGATCACCAGTTCTTTCTGCAGCTGCCAACCCGCGTCGCGAGGACCTCCGATGCGTCGACTCCGGTCTCCCCCGTCAGCCACTCACTGTCGCTGTCGCGGCCTCCCTCGTCACTCAGTCACCGTGCAAGCGTCGCATCGCAGCGCTCGCACAGCACGCAGACCTCACCAGGCTCGCACGCCCCGCTCCCGCTGTTCCGCCCGCGAACACCCGAAAAGAGCTGGGGCTTCGTGCACATCACCTGTTGCATTGCCCCGTTTGGTGCCCGGCCGATCGCCTGGGTCGTCACACCGGACAGAGCAACGGACGCCTCACCAGCGCGTCGTACGGACAACTTCCTCGACGACACACTGCGACTGCCGTCTGACTGGCGGGCGCACCTTACCGTCATACCGAAGCGGTACGCCGTGTTCCAGGATCCTCTCGCCTTTACCGTCGTCGCCGGACTGGAGGATGGTGATAGCGTAGGGACCGCGGATGTCGCGATGGACGACGTGGGAATCGCCAAGGCGCACGCCGTGGCTAAAATGAAAGCCGCGAAGGATCCGCCTGGGAAGCCGCCCGGTGGTGCGCCAGCTCCTATCCGAGCGCACGCCATTACCGCCGCTGAACCATCGCCGACGCCGGCCAACGACACCTGCACAATTTGTCTCAACGAGTTGGGTGGTTCGCAGCCAGTCATTGAGACGACCTGCCACCACTGGTTTCACGTCGACTGCATTCTCGACTACGCCGCGATGGCGGAAAACACGTGCCCGCTGTGCCGCTGCGAACACGCGCTGCCTGACATGTCCCGCGAGCAGGCCCTCTCAGTCAACGAGTACTGCATTCACCTCCGACTATCCGCCGAACAGATGAATGCAGAAAAGCTCACCATCTGCGTCGGCGCACTCATCTCGCGGCGCAACTCCTTTCACAACATCACCAATGTTGGCGCCTTGTGCTCCGTAGTCCTCCTCAAAGGGCAACTCAAGGGCTTTGAGGTTTCGTCATAGCAGTTTTTTTTTCAAGTTGTTGTTGTTATGATTTGTCGACCAAGGCGAGGAAGCGATGCACAGGAGTCATCTCTTGCCGTCGCGCGCGTACATTGCTTTTTTCTTTGCTTCCACTTTAAGTTACATATTTCATGTATCTCTTTTTTTTGGTTGTTTGTTCTTTCTGAGTTGAACGCAGTTGTGCTGTTGTGCGTTTTCTCCATTATGTTTTCATTGTGCCACCTGTTCGCGAGGTACTTTAGTTCTTTTTTCTGTTCGTATGAGTTTGTATATGCTTTTCTTCGCTCTTGTCGTCCTGGCTCCGCGGTCGCTTTCCCGTACTTGCTGCAAATTATGCCTCTCTCTTTCACGTGTGCACACGAACTTTTTTTGTTTGTTTTTGTGCTTGTGTACCTGTGAGATGGAACGTGCTCAAGCCATCTTTCTGACTTCAAGTGAAGTTTGATGCTGGCCACAGCAGTGACGGAAAGTTTCACCTGTAACGCGACCTTGACGATCACGTGTCAATATGATTTTTTTTTATTTCGCTCTCTTATTTACTTTTTCTGTTCGCATCTCGGCGTTCTCCCTCATGCTTTCATTCTTCTCCCCTCAGGTTCATGCGAACACCGCCACACTACTATGATTTCCTACCTTGCGAATGACTCGGCAACGGTGATTTATAGTTTCCCTTTTCCTTTCATTCTTCTTACTTTCCAGTGGTTGTCTCTCCGCACGCTTTCCCTCCATTGACATGTTTTTTTTGTCCTTGTCACTCACGACAGCTTTGCTTCGGAGCAGACTACCAGTTGGGCGAGCGTGGCTCAGCCTCATACTCCGGCCGCATGTTCATTTTGTTTTTCCGTCCCCTATTTGTGTGTCCTTCTCACATTCCACACCGACGCCTCATCGGGTTGTTCGAAAGCGGAAAAAAGAAGCACACATGCTCAGGTCCGGAAAGTCACATGCGGAAAATCAGGTGAGTGTGCCTCTCTCAGCCTCGCTTCTTCGCTACCGTGGGCAGCACCAGCTAGCGGCGTTTGTGTCACGTTTGTTTTTGTTTGTTGTCGGATGCTTTCTTCATTTTTGCATTGCTTCCATTCTTATTTTTGTGTTTCTTTTTCTTCCTCTTCCGTTTCGTGGCGTGTCTTTCCATATCCCTCTCGACCTCGGAACACTCTCGTACGGGACGCTGCGCGCGGTCACTGTCCCATTTTCCCGTTGCCACTGCTGTGTACTCTTATCCATGTGCAAATAAAGTGGGAAAACAGTGGTTGTGGCTGCGCTCGCTTTTCGTACAGTATATATATATGCATGGCTCGGTTACTACTTTTGGTACCGGCGCTTTGGTCTAGCCTCTCCTGCATTTGTTCCGCGACCCCACCATCGTTTCTTTTCTTTTCCCTTTTGCATGTATCATCAGGATCCTTGTTGTGCTATTTCTTGCTGTTTTGCACCCCTGCCTGAGAAAAACAAAGTAGAGCTTTAAACAATTGTCCAGCATACGTCACGTGTACGCATTACACACTCGTCATGCCGTCGCCTATCCTGCGCTTGAAGTCACAACACAGAAAGTAAAAACAGTCGAAAAGAAGATCAATAGAGGAGAGTGATGGAGTCAACGGCGCATACCACAAAAAGGTCACCACCTTGAACACCTCATGTGCGTGCTTGACAGCCACGTCTGGAACAACTGTTGCTGTTCGCAGACACGCAAATGCATAGACAATCGTTCGACTCTGTGCATTTGTGCATCGTCACTCTTTGATGGCCAATGCGTCTGTGTACGGACCTGGCCGTCCGTCAGCTGGTGAATCACGCCGTTTGACATTGCGCGCGTACGCATCACCGCCTGTGCGACATCCGTCATCATCATCTCTCCCACCTGTATCACTTTCACTGGGTGACCCCTGTGTCTCTTACCCTCCTTCACTCCGTCTCTTTCTGCCCATTGACTCCTGAACCCAGAGTGATCTTGTTCTGTCCCTCGCTCTCACTCACTTCCACACAAAGACATAATATGACGACAGTCGACAACAGCGATGACGACGATGACAATGGGACATTTCGTCGTTCTGGAGCGGCCGGCGCCGTGGCTGCGTGGCTGCGCCACTCACGTGAGGCGCGCACCGCGGAGGACGACGACACACTCTATCCAGATGGAGCAGAGCGTGGCGAACGCGGCGTTTCCGTTCCGTCATTGTCACAGACGACTGCGCGCACGACGGTGTCACCGCTGAGGGAACGTACACCCACAATGGGCACTGCCACGCGGGCATCTCCGAACCAAGCATGGTCACTCGGCAGGGATGAGGTGGGTCTCGCTGGAGGAATGCCGCCATCGTGGAGCTCCGCTTTCGCCGACCACACGCAGCCCCAACAACCGCATCTCGCACGAGCGACGGAGGGGGTTGCGGCAGAGGAGCCGAGCGCCAACACGCACTGCGCGGATGAGCTGGACAGGGAAGACGCGAACGGCCTCGATGTCGAACTCCGCTTGGCGCAAGCGCAGCGTGAGCGTCTCGAGCGACTGCTGCAACAGCACCGTCCCACGACCTGCTCGCCACCTTCCGCGCAACGGAGCGCCAACAGCAGTCCCACCGCGTCGCCGCCTCCTCGGGCAGGGCGGCGTCACTCGCCTTCACCGTCGTCACCAGACGTACTCCACCGTGTGTCGTGTGAGGAGGAGGAAGAGCGTGAGGAAGTGCGTGGAACGGCACCACCACCACCTGCAGCAGCAGCAGCAGAGGCGCACAGCGAACGCTCGCCGTCGCAACGGGTGTCGCCACCCTCCTCCATGGTGCAGACTGATGCGTCGCACGCAGAGGCAGACGCAAGTCGTGGCCGTGTGCGCACGGATGGGGCCGATTGGCGACGCCGGTTGGATCTGATCAACAGGCTACAGAGGGACCCGCAGGGGCCGTCCACAAGCGCCACCTTCGTCTACCACCAGCGCGGACAGCTCCGCACGCCGCCGGTCGACGGCGACTCGTGTGTCAGCCACACACGCGGCACCTGCGGCACCACGCGGGCCGCGATGTCTGCGCCGGAGTGGGACACACAAAGCAGCGGTAACGTCCTCGTTGGTGAAGACGGGACTGTCGCAATTGCAGATGCCAGCCACGCCTATCTCGAGATTGTACGTGAATACGGTGACGCATGGGGCGCGTCAACGTGCCTTGCTGTGGTGCCAATGTACTGCATCGCAACGTCTGGTGTCGCCAGTGGGTGCCTCCGCTTTTCGGTCCAGCTGTGGACGACCACACCAGCGCCCCTGAGTCGCGCTCCACACACGGTCACCTCAGCGTCACTGGCGGGCTCGGCACGTTTCGCTGTCGGGGTTGCCACAGCTGACTTCAAGGGCCCGCAGACCATGGCGTCGAGTTTCTTGTTGTGGTCTGATGGTGTTGCAAAGGCAAGTATGGCGTGTGAAACGGCCTCCGTGCCCTATGGCCTCCCGTTTTCTGTTGGTGATGAGGTCAGCGCAGAGGTTGACATGACAAGTGGCTGCGTCTCGTTCGACGTTAACGGGCAGCCCTGTGGGGTGGCGTTCCGATTCATTCTCGCCGATCATCCTGCCTCGTTGTTCCCGACTGTGGTGTTTGGCGAGGATGGTGACGGCGCGACTCTCACCTCCCTCCAACACTATTCCTTCTATTAACGGACGCGTTGGCAGCACCCACGCATGCCGACCGATAGAGATGTCTTCTCTCTCTTCTCTTCTCTCTCTCTCTGGATGAATCGACTCATAGACGCTTCAACGAAGCAAACTGGCAAGAAAGAAAAAAATCACACATTGCGAAGAAGTTACACATATTCACGGTGACCAGTCGACCTAGACATTCAAATGGAAATACATCGGCCACTATGTGTTCTCACGGCCTCTTCAAGAACCCAAGACTCTTGTGACAAACGGACACCCCGGTGGCGGCACAAGCAATAGGAAGGCTAGTCAGTCGTGCGACATGACGCGCCGCTGCATGAAGCACACGGCACGACACCATCATCCTTCACATTCTTTTCCTCTCCCCCCCCTCCACGTTTCCACTTCCGCTGTTGTTGTTTGCAGTGAAACGTGTTGCAGTGCGCAACAGACGTGACTGGATTGAAACAGTCTCCCTGACAACACAGACATTGCCGCACCAATCAATAGACCGCGAAATAGACCAACACAGTCGAGTTTTCTCTTTCCTAGTCAACCTGCCTATCCTCTCCAGCTGGACATCGTTTCCGACGAGTCGGAATGACGGAGGCTGAACTGTTCGTTGTCGGCGAAATCGCTGGTGGCCACGATTTTGGTGGCGCGAGCTACTTCTGCGTGTTCGAGGTGGTGACAGACAGTTCATGGAACAGCGTCGAAGGCAGGACGACGGGCTGCACGCACATTATGCGCAACGGCGAGGACGGCATCCCGTGGAGCTTTCCGATAGACGTTCACTACAGCTTTAGCAGCGTTCAGAACTGGCCTAAAATTGCGGTGCAGGTGTGGCAGATCGACAGCTACGGGCGAAAGGACATCGCAGGCTACGGCACAACCTATCTCCCCATGCCCCTCGCTGGTGAACAGGAGATCGAAATTTCAACGTGGAAGCCCGTGTATTGGACACCCAGCTTCATTGGTCGTCTGATGACGACGTTTCGACTGTTCGTCATGGGCGGCTACCCCGTCCTGCGTGACAACACACTCATTCATAGAAGCGAAGATCGGTTCAAGTTGCACACCATCGGTGCGGGCACGGTGCGGCTGCGACTCAACGTCCTGTCTCGAGGCATGCGCAAGTCGGGACTACTGTACGACTAGAGACATCGAACCGCAACATATATCACAAAGCTAACCATGCCTTTTTTTTTTTACTGCGACACAAGTAAGCGGCTTGTAGAATACATGACTCTCCATAGACTGCCCACCACCACTCGTCAGACCGGTGGGTCGAAGACATTGTGAACTCCCCACAAAAAAAAATATCAGAGAAAGTACAAGAGACATATATCACGATGTGCTCAACTGAGCCACGTTTGACCAAGCGTCTTGAGAACACGTTGCCTCTTCTGGAGGTTTTTCACTGCAAACGATGTTGACTCTTCTCGCAGACAAAGCGCAGAAACGCGGAGAGAATCCATGGTTACCGTGTCCGTCGATGCGCATCCAGTGCGTTGACAAAAATTCGTTGACCCTTCTTCTCTTGTATGGCCTGTCTTGCTCTGTGTGTAGTAGTCCACCACTTACTCACACAGACACACTAACTCGCGTGGCTTTTAACCTTCTCCTCCCCCCCCCCATTGTCTATGCCTCGTTCTCTCTATATCTGGTGGTAATTTGATGTTCAGCTGGCCACCTGCCACGTGTGAAGTCCTTGCAAACTGGAAGCTCTTGAGACGTGAGTGTGTGCGCCTTCGCACACTTCTTCACATATTTTTTCCGTTTGGCGGCACTCTCTCACGCTCTCTCCGCTCCACACACATCATTTTCTGTGGTGCACATGTGGGGTGGGACGCACTTTTTTGTCCACATCAACGCGCTCGTCGTGACGGACCACATTGAGTCCTCGCTGGTCCAAAACCTTCCAGGACGTCCACAGCAGTGTTTTGTGCGATTCCGGCCAGACGCACCGGCGCAGCGTGTCACGTCGTACCCGTCTGCGCTCTTCTTTCTCCAAACGCTGCGTGCCACGGCAAATGTGGTGCACATCATGAGCGAGTGGTCAGAGGCGGACACGGAATTGCTGCTGCGGAGCTTCGGCTGGAGTCGGTACTGCACAGACGTGCGGTGCCTGGTCCGCCAGCCTGGAGCCGCGCTGTGGACAGCCGCCAGCGCATCGTGTGAACCGTGTGACTTGGGCAGCAGCGTGTTTGTCGTCACCGAGCCGGCCTCGTGGCACGCGCTTCTTCTGTCGCAGCTCGTCACAGTCTGCCACGACAACGAAGAGGATGACAGTGCAGACGGCGCCGCGGCCGCCAAGTCCCCGTTTGGCACGTGTGGATTGCTCTATGCCCTCTGCCAGTGCATTTCCCTGTCAGAATGGCGTGTGCGATACCCTGGAACACCCGTTGTATGCAGCCTTTCACTGTCCACAACAACGCTCTTCAACTACTGCCGCTTCCACGTACCGACGGAGATGCTCGATGACGAAACGGCCGCGCTTCTCGCCTCGCACGGCGGCACGCTCGTGAAAACGATGCGAGAAGCCACGCACGTCCTGACGCGTACTGCGGCGGAGGCTGCTGCTTCTGCTGCTGCTGCGTTGGAAGAACTGCAAGCGTCCTACGCAGCTCCATCGTCTACGTCGTCGACCTCATCCTCCTCGTCTGACGATTTCTCGTCGACAACATCGTCAGACTCGGTGCAATCAGTTGCGTCTGACTCCCCTCCCATGAGCGACGAGGACGAGGACGACACGAGGGCAGACACAAGTCGCGCGACACCCGTAGCCCACAAGGAGCCACTCGCACCCGCGCCAACGCAACCAGTCCAGACGGTGGTGGAGCCAACGCCTGCCTCGCCAACGGCTACAGATGACGGTGGGCAGTACGTACGCGTGACACGTGCATGGGTGCGTGACTGCGTCCGGGCACTGCGTCTTTTGCCAGTTCCACCGACGACGAGTGTGGCTGAAGCAGCAAAAACGCCACAAGCATCACCACCAGCGCTATCCACACTCAGGCAAACCGGGGCTCTTCTCTGTGCGATGCTGCCACCGGAAGACGCGAAGCCGCTGCCCTTCACGCACTTTGCCCGCCTCGCCCAGCACTACCACTTCTCTGTTGACTTTCTTCTCGACCCCGACACCCACGTTGTGAGCAAGATGAACGTGCTGTACTACTTCAAGGATCTCGTGCAGATCCTCACAGAGCCGCACCCCTCCACCGCTGCGGCCACCACGCGCAGCACCGCGATGACGAAGTCAAACCACGCAGACGGTGAAGCGGCCAAGGAGGTGTGGCTGTGCCGCAACGAGCGTCGTCGCGACAGAAACGCCGTCTCCACTCACGTGCGTCTCCTCGCGTCTCAGTTTGTGTATTCGATTGCACGGGTCAAGGAGGAGGAGCGGGCTGCGCGCACGGCCGGCACGCAGACATCGGCGCCACTGACAGCGCAGACGGGCACGAACACGGAACTGGTCGAGACAACGCCCGTGCGGGAGGCCACCCCGTCTCCGGAGCCAGTGCGTGACGCGCCTCTGGACGTCACCGAGGCGGCTCAGCGTCAGCAGCCGACTGCTGCCGAGGCGTCCACTGAAGGCGAGTGGCGCAGTCACTTGAAGAATGTGGAGGGCAAACTCCTCAAGCGCGACTCCCCGAGTGAGGATCGTCTGTTTCTGACCGGCGAAGACGACGGGGAGTCCATGCAGCCATCGACCTCCATTTTCACCCACACCCCTGCGGTACCGTTGGCGCCACCGTCCGCGATGGATGCCACTCCCGCACCGCCGAACAACAACAACAACAACGTATCTATTCGCCACCCCCCACTCTCCATCTTTTCGGCCCCACCGGTGACCACAACAGCCGCACTCCTGCCACTGCCTACATCACGGCTGTCCTCGGCCGCATCTTTGCTCGCGGCGCCGTCACAGAGCAGCTCCATCTTCCCCGCACCGCCGTCACCCTTCTCTCCCACGTCACCGTATGAGCGACTGGCGCATGCGCAAGCGATCCCCATGAGCGACGCGACTGCGAGGACAGAAGAAAATGGCGACACCTCGCGCGCGAGGTTCACCCAGTGCTTCATTCCAACGGCGCAACTCACCTCGGTCGAGCAAGACGCGGCGCTGTCCTTTGTGCGCAGCGTGCCCTTCTTCGCCAAGTGTGCGAGCAACACGGTCGAGCGTGAGGCGACAGGGATCCGCTGCCACTTTGCCACTGCCGGTGGGGCGGCCTACTTTCAGTCGTCCGCGCGACTGCGCTTCCGCGGCCACACGCTCGAGATTGTTCCCGTGTACCCTGACAGACAACACCCAGTGAACACCTTGCCGTCCCATACCTCCACTGCGGACGACCATGACGATCTGAAGGCGCCGCCAGTGGAACCGCAGCAGCGCTTCCCGGAGCAGAGGAACACAGCTCCTGTGGTCAACGTTGGTGCCGAGGTCGCCGCGGCGCGTGTGCCATCACCGTTGCCGCGAGCCGATCCGCTACCCCAAGCGGCACAGGTACTGCCGCCAGCATCAGCACAGGCAGGTGAACCGTCGTCGCCAGCGCGGCCCATCGCGACGTCGGCAGACGTGTCGCCGCCGGGATCTCCAGAGCGTCAGCACCAGAGCCGCACCCGTCGCCGACGTCGCAGCTCCACGCCACCGACGTCCAAGTCCGGGCGTCACCATAGACACAGGCGGGAGCACTCCTCCGACCGAAAAGAAACAAGCCGCAGCCGCTCTCGAAAACACAGAGACGAGAAGAGTGCAGACCACCGACATAGCAAACGGGATAGCTCAGGAGCACACCGCTAACCTCTCTCACACATCAACGCCTATACGCACAAGCAAGGTAAACTCGCACACAGACACACATCAGGGTCCACACTTTGCATACAGACACACAAGACACCGCAGCGACGACAACAATCAGCTGGGCGAGCCCTGGGTTCAGCGGCCCCGACGACAACAGAACGCCGAACAACATTCCGCCCCTCTGACTACTGCGGACCTCACCGTGCCGTGTCTCTGCTTTCACACTCACTGTGCAGAACGCCGCGCAGAGCCTACTCGCGGTTGATCATTTCTGGCTCTCCACACTCCCCTTCTCCGCCCTCCTCGCCGTGCACCACGCGTGCTCTGCCTCATTCAGTATTAGTGCTCACACACAGTTGCCAGCCAGTCAGCCGGCCGTACATGCGAAAAACAAGAGAGAGGAAAGTTTGACACCAACACAACAAGAGAAAAACAAATGGCTGCAGATGCCGCACGGTCTCCCACGCACAAGCGCGCAGTGTCGTTGAACAAAATGGAGAAGCAAGGAGGCCTCGTCGTCCTGGGAATCGCGGCGTTTCAAGAGATACAGAACGGCGCGCTGAAAGCCGCCGCGTTGGCGCTCATCACGATGCTGTCCGTCGCGGTGTACAAGAGCAAGGACATCCCGTTTCCACCCGAAGTCGATGACACACCCATTGCTGACGGCCCCGAAGAGGTGCCGAACCAAAAGGAAGGTGAGGCACCTCAGCCAGAAACGGTACAGGAGGCACCACCCCAGGCTGTGGCGTCACGCGCTCTTCCAGATACTGTCGCTGCGCCACCCCCTCCGGCCCCCGCAGCACCAGTCGAAACGAAGGCACCGGTTGATGACATGGATGAGCTGTGAGCTGTTGATCCTCCACACACACATACACAGGCCACCGTGACTGAAAACAAAATAAACAAACAATAAAGACATGTTTGGATGAAAGTAAGCCATGACGCGCTGTTGGAAACTGACCAGAGGCGTTCATCGTGGCCCTGCCCGTGTGCAACAACTACCCAGTGCACCGAGTTATAGCTGAGAGTGATCACTTCTATACCCAAATGACGTGGTGGTGGTGGTTCTCGACACATCGAATACTGTAGCCAATTACGTTGCAGGCGGCTGCCTCCCCTCTGCACCTCCACTACTCTCCTAGTTTCACACCTCACCAACCGATCTCTTCATTCCTTGTCGACTCCATGACTTTAGCGCCTGTCTCTCCACCAAGACAGCTTGTCTCTGCCTAAAGTGATCTACTCGTTCTCTCGGGAACACACTCATTTCTCCATCACACGTTTCTGCAGATGAAGACTATTGCGCTCATTTCAGGAGGGAAAGACAGCCTTCTTGCCGTTCTCATGGCAAAGCGGTACGGGCACGAGCCGGTGGTGCTCGCCAACATCACGCCTGCCGCATCAGAGTCTGACAGCTCTGGGGAGACTCATGAAATAGACTCGTACATGTACCAAACGGTCGGCCACGAAGTCGTGGAGGGCATCGCCCACTGCATGGCTCTTCCCCTTCGTCGCCTGCGTGTGGCGAAGGGGCGATCGACTGATCAGTCGCTCTTGTACAGTGCGACGCCAGACCCACAGGACGAGGTGGAAGAGCTGTGCCGCTTTCTGGCCGCCGTCAAGGCGGAGTTTCCCCTCGTTGAGGGCGTCACGACCGGTGCTATCCTCTCCAACTACCAGCGCAACCGCGTCGAAAGCGTGTGCCAGCGCTTGCAGCTGACGTCGCTTGCCTACTTGTGGCAGCGCCAACCGTTCGAGATTCTGGATATGGCCGATGCACTCCGCATGGAGGCGATCCTGGTCAAGACGGCGTCCATTGGCCTCAGTCCGCGAAAGCATATTGGAAAGACGCTCGCGCAGGTGCGACCTACGCTCGTGAAGCTGGAGACGCTGTATGGATCGCACATGGCCGGGGAGGGTGGCGAGTTTGAGACCATCGTCCTTGACTGTCCTCTCTTTGTGTCTGAACGACTCGTCGTTCGCTCCCTTGACGTCGTCGTTGTGGACGACAACGAGTACGCCCCGTCCGGGCACGCCGTGCTGCAAGTGGACTACCAGCTCAAAACAGAAGCGGAGCGTTCAGCAGACGCCACTGTGCTCGCGAACCTCTGCGCGGGACAACTCCACTTCCCCTCAGATGGGATGGCGACGCTGCCACGTGAGTCACTGCCATCTGCTGCGAACCACTCATCGGCATTCCACCGTGTGGAGGGCTCCGGTGACGTGCTGTCGTGGATTCAAGCGAGTTGGTGCCACGAGGAAGCCACCGCTGCTCAAGTCCTCACCTGCTCAGCGCGCCTCGCAGATCACCACGCCGACACGATCGCCGTCGTGAATACTCTGCTCGAGGAAGCATCACGCGGTCTTGCGGCGTCGCATGTGGTGTCCAAGAACACATTTCTGTTACCGACGGCCGTGCCTGTTGATGCTGTCAGGAGCGCCTACAGCACAAGCGTGGCGTGCATTGCGCCGCCGATCTGCGACGTGTTTTCGCTCGCAGACCTGAGCGACACCGTCTACTTGGTCGTCGAAGCTGTCCCGGCCGAGTGTGTGTCTGAGACGGATGTGCTGCACGCGCAGAGCGTGTCGTGTTGGGCCGCGGGTCGAAAGGGTCCGTTCGCGCTGGCTCGCCGCGTCACCGCCGCATCGGACGACGACACCGTCACGTGCGTGGTCACTGCATCCACGGCTGGTCGCGTGCCAGCGGATTGGACCATCGCGAACTCCACGAGCGCCGCGACCGTCGCTGCGCTGACGCGCGTGCTGCCCGAGGCGCAGGCAGAGCTCGCCGTGCAGTTTGCGTACGCCCACGGGAATGCGAGCGCATACGGAAAGGTGCTTGGCTGCGCGCCGTGTGACCTCCGCGGCGTCACGGTCTTCACGAGTCGCCCGGACGTTGTCGAGGTGCTGCCACAACTGTGGACATGGTGCGCGGGTGCCACGATCCAGGACCGCGTCTCGCGAACGGTGGTCCTTGTGTCCGATCTTGAGGCGGAACCGGACAGGGCGTCGCTCGCACTGTCGCTGCGCTGGGCAAAATCGTGTGCATGAGCACCCCGCGCTTCTCCTCAGCCACCTCCCCCCGCCGCTGCTGTGTTATTCTCGTGAGTGTTCCCAGTTTGCCTTTGCACAACTATATAACAAATACAACTTCTAACGTTCGTTTAACCGGAGACCCAGCAATAACACAGAATCTCCACTGTGCAATCAACCACACCACGATAAGTAAAAAGAAAAAATGCGACTGCTGACACTGCAAATCACAACCCAGTAACCGAAAGCAGTCACCCCTAAATGATTATGCGGCGTTCCTGTGTCTCTCTCTCTCTCTTCCGTAGTTCAAGTCGTTCTTGCTCCTCTCTCTCTAAGGTAACAGCGAAGAGCTAGTGTACGTGTTCGTCGTGTGTTTCGCACCTCCCAGCCTCATTACCTCGTCTCTGCATCTCCCTTCTCATCTCAAAACTGACGATCCTCAGAAACAAACACACTTTTTTTTTTTTTGACATCTTCGTCGGCACAAGAAAAAATTCACACCATGAGGGCAAGCACTCCAGCGGACGGCGCCACGCCGACCCAGAAGGCACCTTCTGTGTACGTCAACGACAAGGAGTGTGCACTCCTGGATGATTATCGTCTGGCTCTCTATCAGTACTTCCCTGAGGGCACACACCTGTACGACCCAGCGTACACACCTCCGCGGAAGATGGTTGTCGGCGCTGAAGGCACTGACGAGTACGGTGTGACACTCCGCAAGCTCCTCCCCGAAGGTCGCTACCAAGCATTTTTCGAGGACCCCCAGAACGGCGTGCGGTACCCGTCATGCAACTACACCTGTGTGTATCTGACGAACCTGCCTCTCAACACCACTCCCGAAATGCTGGGTCGCTTCTTTGAGTCCATCGACTTGATCAAGGAGGCTGACGTGTTTCGCGGGCGCCACACAACCTGCGACGGGCGCGGATGGGTGGTTCTGCAAGATGCGAGCAAACTGCTCATGGTGCCGCGCGTGCTTGAGTTCTTCCACACCGTCGTGTACTCCCATCTGAGTGACCAGGAGCCACAACGGAAGCCGTACAACGTGTCGCCGCCGCCAGCGAGCGTCCGCGATGGCCCCAGCTCTGGCCCCACGCCACCGGCTCCGCGCGGCGCCACGAGCCGTCCACCGCCACCACCACCACCGCCGATGATGGGCTCGTCTGAGGGCTCACCGTCGTCGCCGACATCACCGCTCGGCACAGGGACGAACGTGCCACAGCCGCGGAGCTCTCGCATGGGTGTGGTGCCGCCGCGCAGCGCGAGTGGGTTCGGCCTGCCCACCGCCGCTGGTGCTGCCGTGCTCCCGCCGCCACCGCCTCCGAGTGGCACCTCTCCTGTCGGCGACGTGGCGCGGGTGCCACCGCTGCCCCGCAGCAGTCTCGCTGGGGCACCACGCCGGCTGAACGCACGCGCCTTCTTCTACACCTGCTTCATCGCGGAGGCGGACTTGGCGGTGTCGATCAACGAGAGCGTCTATCGACCGGTGTCGCCCATCAACGAGGAGGAGCTGTTTGCGGCTGTCGAGGCCCGCAACGACGTCTACCTCATCATGCTTCTGGACTACCACGCCGCCATCTTCGGTGTGGCGCGACTGCTACCAGCTGCGCGGCGCCGCAACCGCGGCTTGCCGGTGGAGTGGATCAGCCACGGCGTGTTTCTCAAGGAGTCGGCTCTGCGCGCTGCCAACGGCTTCTCCCTGCTGCGCGCCCGCGACGGCGTCGCCATCAAGCCCGAAGTCGGCGCACGCGTGTGCGAGATTGCGGAAGCCTCGCCGAGCCTGCCGCACATGCCGGACAACCTGCCGTCGTATCCGAACGGGCCCGTGGCGGGCACGATGGCGCCGCACAGTCCGATGGTGCCGTCGCCGGGCGGACGCGGCCGCGGCGGTGCGGGAAGTGCAGTGACTGGCCCCGCGGCGGGACCCGCGTTCCCCATGTACAACGCGCCACACCACGCATCACGGGCACCACCGCCACCACCTTCTTCCATGCAGGCACGCAAGTCCGCTGGTGGACCGTTTCCGGCGCACGGCAAGAACTCGGTGGGACCGCCGAAGGCAGTGGGCGACTCGCCGCCGGCCGGCCCCGCCATCCCGATCCCAGCGAGCAAACGAAACGCGGCGGCGGCGGCGGCTCAAGGCTCGCCCACGAGTCCCGACACACCGTCCGCGCCAGCGACTGCGGAAACAAACGGAAAAGGCGTTCCAGAAATTCCGAAGCCTGCCTCTGCGGCCGCCAAGACGAACTAACTGTCTGAACGCGCCACGCCTGGGAGTGGGGAGTGGGGAAGCATGTCGCTGTCCGTCCCGCTCGTGCGGCCCCGTTCAATTCTACTGTTAAGGCGTATTTTCACAAATCTTTCAACTGTTGAGCCACCTGTGCTATTAATAACGTTTCTTTTTCTTCTCTTTTTTTTTCTCAATCTTGGTGACACGCATGGCTGTCACCATCGATCTCCACGAAACAACAGCAACAACAACAACGGCGACCATGCACTGCACGCAAAACAAGTGCGTAGCGCAGGTCCCCAACAACAACAAGCCCACGCGGACACAGAGGGCCACTTTCACTTCACAGGGATCTCCCAGCTCTCCGTCGATGTGGTGAGCCTGTACGCTCGAAACCCAGTGACACTATGTGTGTGTGTGTGTGCTTGCATCGCACGTTCGTTCTGCAATCGTTTCGTTCTCCGTGCGTTTGATTTGCTGCACGGTCTCGCATCGTTGCCGCAACTGTTATACTGTAGGACATAAGGATCACCTCGCGCGACTCTCTCACTCACATATTCTCTGTCCCTTCTCACGTTTTATTTATCCTGTTTCAATGTCCAAATGGCAAGCCTCTAAATTCAGTTATTCCGCGTATTGATTTGTTCCTTTCAGCATCGTCGTTTAGAACCACGTCATTGCCGTTACAGAGACGTGTGCGTGTGTGAACATACGGCCCATATAGATTCTCCAGTACGCCTCATCTTTTTTTTTCCCCCATACCTCGTTAGATTTTTGTTACTTCGGAGTAGAGATCCCCCCCTCCCCATACATTCTTCTTCTTTTTTTCTTTCGTTGTGGTGACTACCAGTTTCGCCAGTTCGCATCACTTTTCAACTTGTGTGTGATGAGCGCAGGTACGATATCCAGTACAGCGGACGCGGTCGATCAGGTTGCGCGCAATCTCGAGCGCGCCATGCAGAGCCGACGCCAATACTTCGCCGCACCCGCCGTATCTGGCGTTGGTCACACAAGCGCCGCGACGCCACCACCCGTCGTCACCTACACTCACCTCAGAGACGGGTTTCTTCACGAGTCGGTCGAGGCGCGTGGCACCAATCCCAGTCTCTCCTCGACACCAAGCAACGGGCCACACTCTCCGTCGTATTTTCGAGGTGGCGCCGCTCCTTCACCGCCGCCGGGGCACGCCGCACGATACGCTCAGACGTCACCAGCCACTCTACGCGGCGCCGCAGACGGGAGTGGCAGTGACTGTCCATGCGAGGAGGATGGGGCGGACGCCAGTTCAGTGGATTTGCCAGAATGGGACAACAGCTATGGTCGTATGCCGCTCGCACAGGGGACTTCGTCGCCGGTCACGAATCCCAGTAATAGCCACATGAACCTTCTCCGTGCCCAACAGCAACAGCAGCAACAACAACAGCGTCAACGAGAGTTGCAGCAGTCCGCACTAAACGCCGCGCGGCACGATCGCGAAGTGGCTGTTCAGCGCGTTGAACTGCTGACAGCCGCGCTGGACGAGGCGAGGCATCAAGTGCTCAGCAAGCAGAGTGAGCTGGAGCAAATGCGTGCACGACAGAGTGCGTCTGAGGAAACGGTGGAACAACTGCAGTACGAGTGCGTGCGGCTCCAGGCGTGTGCCCGGCGCGACCACGCGTATCAGACGCAGTGCGCTCTCGCACTCCTGAGCACCCAGGAAGAGTACGCCCGCCGTGCCTTCCTCACGTCCGAGGAAAAGTGGCGCCTCTCCATTGCCTTTGCGCAACAGTGGGAGGCCGAGCAGCAGCGCCGCGGTGAGGAGCTCGACCGCTGGGCACAACGTGGAGCGTGCGCCGTGCCTCTTGACAATTCCCCTACGCTTCCTCTTGCCGAGCCATACTCACTGGAAACGTCGTCAATTCCCAGCCCGCATTCTCCCTTCGCCGCTGGCGCGCGTCGACACCCTGACAACGGCGTCCCAATGCTGGGCCGCGCCGCCTCCGTCCCCGTCTCGCCACGTTCACGGCGAGCGACGACAGCCGTGAATAGCATAGAATCGCACTCGCACCGGCACAGCTCAGGCCGCACGGACAGTGACCTGTCTGCTGTCAAATCGGGGCTTCTGACAGAAGTCATGACGGCAAAGAAGGAACTGGAGTCTGACCTGGCCCTCGCACGGGAGTCGGTGCAGCGAGAACAGGCGCGGTGCCTCACGCGCGACGAGGAAATCGCACGCTTGCGACACGACCTGCTACAAGAACAACAGCTGACCGCGGAGCTGCAGGCGGAGCTCGAGGACATGGTTCGCGCTGAGTTGTTGCTCCGCGAGACGAACGAGCGTCATGCCCTGAGCACGTCTGAAGCGTCACGGTGGGGTGCGATGGTCGCAGCCTTTTACGCCTCGCACGCCACAGCGGAGATGGACCCACCACCACGACGCAGACGGACGGCGACGCCGCAAGTGCAGCAGTCCGATCAGTCGCCGTCGTCGGGCTCCCAGTTCGCGACGCCGACGCGACAGACAGTCTCGCAGTCGGTTGAACTCTCTGACGAAGGCAAACACACACCACCCAATCGACCCTTCACTCCGTTGCCTGTGTCACCGCTGCCGTCCCCCAGCCCGCTTCCCGCGATTCGCCTACGTGAAGCGCAGCTGGAGCACTACAGGCGCTACGTGGACCCGTTCGACGACAGCCGCATGGCGTCGACTGACGCCTCAATGACGTCGATGCCCATTTCCGGGGCGGCTGCTGCGTCAGGACCGGCCACCACGAACAGCTCTGCGAGTCCACTGCGTGCTCCCGCTGGCTTCACACTGCAGGAGCTGCGAAGTATGATGGATCAGCTGCTCAAGTCACACCTCATGCCCTTGAAGGTGTGCGTAGAATCCCTCAAGGCCACCTCGGAAAACTCACACGAGCACCAGTGTGAGCAGCTGCACGAACTGACCAGAACGGTCGGACAACTCCACACATTAACAGTGCACGACGGCGGTGCTGCCGGTGGCGGCGTCAATGCACGTAGCCAGGCGGTCGTGGACCGCATTGCTTCTGTTGTGGCGGACTGCAATGATACACTTCTGCAGCGTTTGGTCAAGCTGCAGGAGACGCAAGACGATGCGCTTCAACGGGTACAGGAAGCGCAGCGCGTGTCAAAGAAATCAGCGCGCATTCTCAGTCACAACGACATTGTCATGGACCGCAAGCTGAAGGACATCCTCACCTGTCAATCCACCATGGCGCGCCAGTGCCTTTCCTCCGTACTGGACGGTCAGACACCGAATGGCCACCGACAACGCCCCTGCACCACGTCGACGAGCCCCTCCCAGGTCCGTTCGTCGTCACAGGGCGTCTCACCAGAAGAAGATGCGGAGGCCGAAACCGACAGCCCCAGTACGGGGTCTCCCGTGACAGTGACCGACGCCACGACCAGCGCGACCTCTCAGCGGCTTGCCAAGCAGGTGTCGTTCAAAATGCCGCTGTTCGATCCAGAAGGTGGCGACACTCGCAAGGGGTCCGTGATGGAAATGAGTCGGTCTGGGGTGGACGGCACGAGCACGAGCCACTTGATGGCAGAAGGTGAGGAGCTCTTCAACCCGCACAACATCGCGTTTGCCTCGCCGCCGTCTCATGTCTGGGATCTCGTCGATTCAGACGATGAGTCCGTGCCACCGTTGCCCACAGGCGCTGGCTTTCGCACGCCGTACGATGTGGATGGCGGGTCTTAGCGGGATTGCGCTCGTCCGCTCTTCAATGGTCCACAATACAGTAGTTCGAAATCACCCCTTATGCGGTGTGTCCGAACACCAAATAGACACCCCAAACCGGAGAGGAAAAAGGTGAGAGATCACTGGCGTACCCCGTTGCTGGCGACGACAGTGGCACACGTCACGGTGTACATTGGTTTTTACGCACGCACGCGGTCACTCTCTTTTTAATCAAGAGACCTACTGTCTCTGTCCCCACCCCTACTCCATCTCTTCTTCATAGATTACACACAATGCGTTATCTCGTCTTTTGTGCAACCCCACATCTCAAACTGCCGCTGCGATGCAGCACCGCATCAATTTCTGTCTTACTTTGACGAGCAGTACAGCCGAACTGCATGACACAAAATCGTGCACCTAGTGTTACCTTCTTGAACGGTTTCCACAAACAGGTCACGACTTTCCGCGCACACAAACAGCAACACACAACCGCTTGATTCAGAATATGGTATTCCCCCCCCCCCTCAATCTCTCTCTCTCTTTTCGATCGCTTACCTCTCTCTATCTTGACTGTCATGCTTGAAGCTCATTGTGGTGTTTTGTTTTTTACTTGCAGCCTCGGAGGATCTACGCACGGCGGCTCATGTTGACGTCGAGTGAAAAACGCTCGCGGGCGCGGGATACCGACGAGGACATCAGTCCTGAAACCAAGGCTCGCCGCTTCGAGAACCTGGCACGGCTCTCAGACGATCTGGTCGATCGCGTGGCGTCTGTGAATGGCGACGTCATCGGGAGCCTTCTCGCCCGATGGGAGCAGACGACGCACGATAGCATGGCAAGCCGCACGCGGGCCGCCGCGTTGGAGGCGCAACTCGTTCAGTCGAAGGAGGAGCAGGTCCGCGCCGAGCTCGCGAGCGTCGTGGCTGCCAAGCAGCTTCGCCACCACACCGTTCTCCTCGATCAGATGGAGCTGAAGCTGCAGGAATCGGCATCCAAGGCTGCCGAATCTGTCGTGCAGCAGCTCGACACCCTCATGACGCCCGCACTGCGTCGTACAGCCGCGCAGCTCGAGAAGGAGCGCGACATCAACGACGCTCTGGCTGCGAAAGTTCAGCAGTTTCTCGCACACTGCATGTGCACCCTGCAAATCAGCTCCCAGCGTACTCTTGACGCGCAGTTGCAGACCGCCGAGCGTGACGTCACGATTGCCCGCCTGAATGCGTCCCTCGCGTTTGAGCAGGGCTGCACGCTGCGGCAGTCACAAGAAACGGAGACGCTGCTCCGCATTCTGCGTGCTCTCGCGGAGCGCACCAAGGGCGCGGAACAGGCGAAGCAAGATCTGCAGCGAAGCAAGGAGCACGTGCGCAAGTTGGAGCGCCACCTGGACCTGAACGGCATCGTCGCCGCCATCTCCTCCGGCGACACGTCCTCTGCGTCGTCACCAGCGTCATCCTCGCAACCGTCGGCGTCGCCGGCAACCGGCACTCTCGCATCGCACTCCGCCACGATGCACACGAGTCGCCCGGCCGCACCACCAAAGGAGCTGAAACTGAGTGCGCCACACTACTTTGCGCTGCGGATGCTGCAGCACACAGACATGACACTCTCTGACCTTGTCGATGCGTGGGAGCGGCAGGAAGGCCGCATCATTGCGGCGGAAACGCGCTACGTGGAGTTGCAGGAAGTGGCCAAGCGACTGCGCGAGGACGCCGCCCATGTCCACAGACAGTTCATCGAGGAGAAGCAGCGCCGTGAAATCACCGATCGCCGTGTGACGGAAATGGTGCTCGAGCGGGTGGAGCGTGACCGCGCCGCGGCGACGCAGACGGAGATTTCGCGCCTGCGCGCCAACTACACCAAGGTGGTCGACGACGCCTCGCAGCTGGCGGTGTCACTGCAGACGACGCGCGACACGCTCAACGAGGCGCAGGCGAGGGTGTCCCAGCTGGAGGCGCAGGTGGCGCAGCTCCAGACCGACGCCGCAGCGGACGAGGTGGCATCCACTATCTGCGCTCTGCGTCGGCAGTACGAGGAAAGGATCGAAAGCGTGCGCGCAGACTTTGTGGATGCGCAGACGGAGCGGCAGTTGGCGTTGGCTATCGCCGAGTCGCGCGGGCGGGACCAACAGCGTGCACAGGAGGCTTTGCTACTCTCGCGTGAAAACAACACGGAGATGACTTCGCAACTGCTCGAAGCACTCAAACGCGGACCCTACACGCACACGCGTCAACAGGAGACCGCAGCGAAGCAGGATCTTGAGGAGGCCCGTGCCGCGCTGGTCGACGTCACCAACCGTGTTCACAGTGCCGTCGGCGGCCTTGAAGACGCGCACAAGATCGTCTCCGACGACCGCACTGAGGCCCTCACTGAGTTCCAGCAGCAGCTCGCCGAGCTCACCGCGTCCTTTGAGGCACTCACCACGCAATCCGCGCCTCGAAAAGGTTCTCACGGCACACAGGTGGGCACGGAGGACCTGGTCGTCTCTGTAGGTGCCGCCGAGGCGGCGTCACCGAGTACGCAGCTTCGCGAGATGCAGCGAGAGGAGTCCAATAAGCTGATGAAGCACATTTTGCAAGACGGACTCGAGTTCATCGCCGGCCACCTTGATGTTACCGAGGACCAGCGAAACCACCTGCTGGATGCGTCCATCTCGGACGCCCAGTACGTCTCCTTCATGGTCGACAAGCTGCACCGCGTTACGGCAGATCGCGATCGGCTACGGCGCGAGCTCAAGCGCAGCTACGATCTCATCGAACTCAACCATCTCACCGTGGTCGAGCACGCCCTCATGCACGACGTCTCCGTCGAGGACTCCCTCAACGCCGCCGAGGCGGCTGAGCAGATCCAGGCGCTGCGGCATGAGCTGGAGGCGCTGCAGGAGAGCCGCGACGCCGCACTCTCGGAGGTGAAGAATGTGCGCGACGACAACGGTGACGTCGGCGCGCGACTTGCCGTGTCCGAGCGAGAGAAGAGCCTCCTCGAGGCACAGGTGAAGCGGCTCACCGACGCACTGCACTCTAGCTTCACGCGGGAGACAACGCTACACAAGCGCACCATCGACCTACACGCACGCCTCGAAGCGCTCGCCGAGTCCCACACAGATACCACCGCCACCGGTGGGACCAACGTGCCGGAGGACGGCCAGGACGACGCCACGTCCCCTCCTCCGACGCTGCAGCGACTCGAGCAGATGGCGTCGCGCGTCAGTGAGCAGCTCACAAGCTGCCAGCAGCTTCTCAAGGAACGCACGGAGGCGGAGCAAAAAGTGGCGGCCGCGTCCGCAGCACAAACGGTCAAAGACCTTGAGGAAGACTTGGCTCGCTGCGGCCTCCACAAGGTTTCCACACTGCTTTACGAGGCACTTTCCGGGAGTCAGCTTCTGCAGTCAGCCGTCGACCTGTCGACTCTTCGACAGCGTGGACACCTGTCCACTTGCGCGGTCACCCCAAGTGACCTGACGCCCGAGATGAAAACGGCCGAACTCGAGTTGCACAATCGCCAACTCCAGGAAGAGTTGGCGACACTCAAGGAGCATCGCCATCAGTACGAGTTGCGGCTGCAGACTGCGACGGACGCGATCAGCAAGAGCGAAACGCACACAAAGCGACTCCTCGAAGTGTCGGGTCGTCTGATCGAGGACAAGAAGCAGCTGGCCGCAAAGGTGGTGACCCTCCAGGCGGAGATTGATCACTTGCGTGCGACACCTTCCTCATTGCCTGCACCAGTCGTGGCAGAGACAACAGAGGTCCCGGCACCCACTGGCGTCACTGACGCCTCAGTCGACCCAGCTGCACCACCAGAAGTGGAACAGGACAGTCCGCAAGCGGAAGAAGAAATCGCACCCGCGCAGGATGAGATGGCAACCTCGAACGCGGGGACGGAAACGGAACCAGCGTCGTCGGGCGGCGACGCCTCATGAGATACAGAGGAACTGTGTTTCATTCCTCGGCACGCCTCTTTGTGCGACTAATAATGTTTTGACTAGAGTACTAAATGGCGGGACCTGTCGTCGTCTCGTTGTGCACCTCCCACCATTGAAGCAGAACCAACACCGAAAACAAAAAGCGATATACACCAGTCGAGTGCACAGTGTCACCAAACAAAAAAAAATGGCAAATCACGCCTACCGCGTGCTGCGTTTGCCTAGTTTCATGGTTTTATGTACTTCCTGGTATGCACGAATGGACGGAGATATCATGCAGGCGTAGCCATCTCTGCTCTTTTCACTCCCATCCCATGCCACGTTGCTCGACTGTTGTGCACTCGCAATACTTGATTGCAACCACATGGCTCACTCTTTCCGCAACCCGAAATGACTGGCAACCCTTTCACAACCCTCCCTCCCCTCGTCGTTCCCCCCCCCCCTCTTCCGCTTTCTGCAAACTCTTTTCGCGTGTCTCGGCGTACCGTTGTCTACTTGGTTACTGTAGCTACTGAGCTGTGGACGCATACTCAAGGGCTACGCTTCTCACTCGCCCCCCTTTTTTTGCTTCGGTTCTCCCCTGCCGTTCAACCCACTCCTTCAAATGACGGAGCGGAAGTCCAACGTGAAGGTGGCGGAGATGTCGCCAGAGATGCAAAACGACGCCATAGAAATCGCCATGAAGGCTGTGAAGGAACACCAGATGGAGAAGGATATTGCCGCTCAGATCAAGAAGGAGTTCGACAAGCGCTACTTCCCGTCATGGCAGTGCATCGTTGGTCGCAATTTCGGTGCGGATGTAGTGCACGAGAACAAGAATCTCATCTACTTCTACGTGGGACAGCTCGCGGTGTTGCTGTGGAAGTCGAGCTGACCGTAGCGGACAGCTGGAGATCACCACAATCATGTAAATTTTGTCAGGCCTCGCCCCCCCCCCTTCCAATCGTAAGAGAAAAAAACTTTCTGCAGATGTCCACGGCCCACACCTCAAGTCGTGCGGCCACTACTGCTCATCCTGCTCCCCACAGATACAGGGTAAAGTGTTGTTGTTTTTTTCGCTGCTTCCGTACAAGT
This sequence comes from Wallacemonas sp. MBr04, assembly GCA_030849635.1. Lineage (NCBI taxonomy): Eukaryota > Euglenozoa > Kinetoplastea > Trypanosomatida > Trypanosomatidae > Wallacemonas > Wallacemonas sp. MBr04. The sequence goes on along the minus strand of JASANR010001471.1, from coordinate 40,735 downwards.
CGGACAGAGTGAAAACCGCGGCAACGAAGCCGTGTTGCGACCCGAAAAAACGTGCGTGCACGTTCTCAGGTGGCTGGAGCGCCACACTTGCGCAACTCCTGAATACAGTAAAGCGTCACCGCACTGCTCTGGGGGCAACTTGTATGTGCCTAGTTAGCGCCAACCTTACCTTTCCCTGCTTTCATGTCACCACAGCACATTCTATCCCTCACTCTCCTTCTCCCTCTTACCTCTTGACGTAGATGCTTGTCGCTGTTCGAGCCTTTGAGCCTGCCGAGGTAGTGGCCTCTGTGGGCCGCCACACACCCGTCGAGCGCTACTATTCAGTCAACCAGGAAGGCCTCAGTGCGACGCTTGTGGACGTCACAGATCACCGCGCCAGAAAGACAATCCAGTTTGACGCCATGACGCAGTCGAACGCGGAGTTGGTCCAGAGCATCCTCATTCCCTTCGCGGCGGCTCTCACGGAACCGCAGCAGGCGTGCCAGGCCACAGTGGTCGTTGACGGCGCGCTCGCGTCACGCCAGAGCGTGTTGTTCGGCAAGGAGGACGGACTGGTGCAGTCTGCGCTGGTTTTGCTGCGCCAGCAGCCCGTCGTCGACACCATTTTCCTCTCCGCAGTGACGCTGGTGGATGGCAATCGGTTCGAGGACGTCCTGGATCCTTCCGTGGCGCATTCTCCAGATGAGGAACCGACAGTTATGGAAGACACCAAGGATCAGTTTACATCGATCGAGTCCGCCCATTACGAGCAGCTGACATCCGAGGCGACTGTGGACCGGTTGCTGTCGTTCCTGCAATCCCGTGTCAGCGCAACGCGCCATCAAGTGTACAGTATTATCGTCACTTTCAGCGATCCCGAGGCGATGCCCAACACGACGATGCAGTTTGTGTCTCTCGCCGTCAATGAAGTGGCACGTGACATGAAATCGACGCGCCACTGCATCGCGACGGCGGCCTCACTCATCGCAACCAACGCACCTGTCCAGTCCTTCAACGGCACAAAGCTGTCGTTCCTGCTAAAGCCCGCTCTTCTCGGTCACCAACCGGGTGCGTACGTGGCGTGCTTTTCCCCGATCAGCACGACCTCGGCTGCTGAACAGGAGCGCGAAACATTCAAGGAGGCATTTTGCATCGCTCAAACACTCTCATGCGTCTTTGACGCACGCGCAGGGCTTTTCAACTCCGCGGAGCCCGTACCTTCCGCTGTGCCCAAAGAATCCAACAGTGTGGAATGGAAGCGTCCTGCACGCTCGCTACCCCGCCACCTCAACGCGTCTGCGCCGGCGACGACCGAGCGGCCATCATCATCATCATCATCATCACCGTCGTCGCCGGTGACTCAGCGAGCCAGTGCGCTCACAACTGACGGAGTGAGCCCACCTCCGCACCCACCTCATCGTCAGCCCGGTGCGGTCAGTGATGAAACCTGTCACACACCCGATCATGAGCCGTGCATCACCGCGCGTGCGTACTCACCCGCTTCCGCTGATGAGATGCTGCAGGAACGTGTGCGGCAGCTGGAGCGTGAGAACAGTCGTCTGAGAGCGGCACAGCTTTATCCTTCGCAGCGAGACAGTACCACATCCCAACGATCCGACGCGAGTGCGACTGCACGTCCGTCAATCGATGGCGGCGGCGTCGACCTGCGCTCCCTTGTGGAGATGATTCAGCAGCAGCAGGCCGAAATCAAGCAACACGTGGCACATGAAGAGCGCTATCGACAGCGCATTTTAGAGCTCGAGGAAAGCCTCCGCGCACGGTCGGAACAAGTCACTCTGTTGACCGGCGCGTTGCAAGAGCGGGACGCAGAGCCAAAGCTTCTCGTTGGTTACCCACGCGGCGTGTCTTCGAGTGACACGACCCGCCATCGCGCTGAGGAGGACGAGAGACGGTCCGCGAGCGCGCACAGTGGTGAGCACTCCACCTTGGCACAGGAGGTGCGCCACATGCAGCGCGAGTTAGAAAGAGAAAGGGATCTCCGCCTGCGCGCCGAATCCGGCGCGACAGAGCAGTCGAAGAGCGCCGTGGAGGAGGTGCGGCGCGCCTTTGCGAGCCAAGTCACCGCCCTTCAAGATGAAATTCAGCACTTCCGCTCCCAGTTCACTGCGATGCAAGAACAGGCTGGCAGTCAGGCCGCGCCATCGCCTGTGGTGACCTCCAAGCCCCGTCGCGCGCCACAGCAGCAGCGCCTGGTGTCCCCACGTAGCGACGCGGGCGGACGTGCATCACCCATCAGCGTGACCAATCGCACAGCGCGCTCGTCGGCTTCCACTCGCACGATGACGCCAGCTGTCCCGTCGTACGAAGACTTTATGCGCGATGACCCGCAGTATCGCATGCGGCACTCGTCCACACCGCGCCCGCGCCCGAAATCGTAGTGATAGCCGACACTCCCCTTCTGTTCTTGCTTGCTCTCACCCCCCCCACGATTTCCCCATTTCCGCAGTTGTACCCTTTCTTGTACCTCTTTGATTTTTCGTTTTTGCAACAACACCAACCACATTACCAACATCAAATGACCTGGTGACGAGGTCTTCGATGCCAGTATCCGTCAGACGTTGCCGATGTCGTGGCGTCGATCATATTGGCGTCCACTCTTGTTTATTGAGGTGAGGCGAGTCGTACGATGGACCTTGTCTCTCTGTTTCAGAATGGACGAGGTCCGCTTCTTGACAGTACTGTTCTTCTTCGTGCACTCTTCCCCCAAATGTTGTCTCTGTCATCATACTCCACCACCATCTTCTCTCTCTCTGCCGCACTGTCACCTCCGTTCTCTTTGTTCTTAGTACTGTGCGTTGACAGGAAATCAAGAACGTTGCGATTGCTGTCATGAAACGCAGGCGTTTCGATAGTGACGACGATGATGACGACATCATCACGTTCGCTGGTGGTGTCGAGCCGCAATTGACCAAGTACGCCTCGGCATCCGCACAAGGCAACGATGCGTTGCGCGACACGGGACTCGACTCATCGGCCTCCAGTGAGTCACCGGCGTCACAGAACGGCGAGGAACAGATGGAGGACGACTCAAACAACCGAGCGGTATTCGCGGATCCGACACAACAGACGGCACAAGTGCATCTCAACACCTCGTCCTGTGCCTTGGATCAAGATGTCCCAGAGCTTCTGAAGGGTCTCCTCGGTGACGCTCTCTTTTCGGTGTACGCGATCCCGCTGGGCTACATGGGCTCGCAACGCTCCATGGACGACAAGCTGCTCGCCCAGTATCTGCCTTTCAACGAGACAGAGGCGGTACGTCAGACGCTAGTCTCGCTGACTTCAGAGGAGACTGACGCCAACCCAGCGAACCGCTTTGGTATCCAGCCGGGGTGGCGTTGGGATGGCATCATGCGCGGTACCTCCACAACGTAACAGTCGCACATGCTCGCCAGCCTCACATCGCCATGAGCAACTTGCCGAATATAACACACACAAAAAAAGGAAAAACAACGCAAAGTGGAACTCACAGAGAGAGAGAGACTCACACCGTGCGAAGTCGGTCGGTGTGCACTCGCGCGCGCTTGACGTGTGGGGTGGCACGGCATGGTGTTGCTTGTGTCATAGTCAGCTCGGGTGTGCAAGCGCACCACTAATCACCCGGCTTCAACAACTATCCCTTTACGTATCTCTGTATCTTCGGAGTCTGCTTCACATTTCACCGCCCTCCCCCCCCCCCGCCTCGAAACCAAATCAAAGCAAGTAGAAATCAATACATTTTTCCCGCACACACACGCATACACACACAACGACGCGCAAGTGTGCACTAGTGAAACACGATGAACACCGATGTTCCCTTCACTCGTGAAGAGGAGACGCGGATGCACGAGCTTGAGAAACGCTTACAGGACGGGCAGGCACTGACGAGTGACGAGGAAGTTGAGCTGGCACTCATCAAAAGTCGCTACCACTGGTTCCTCAGCGAGGGCGAACGGGTGCTGCGCGAGGGTGCCGCTCTCAAAAAGGCCAACGCCGACAAGGAACGAGCCCAAACGACGGCCGGATCTGCCGTGGGCGACTCGTTGGACAAGGTTGGCAAAGCACTCTACTTCTGGGGCTCGCTCGCGGCAACCGCCGTGCCTGGCTACCTCGGTCGCAAGGCCGGGATGACGACTGACTTCCTCCACTGGAACTTCATCTCCGACCACATCATCCTCGGCGCGTTGCCAGTCGTCACGCAGGTGGGCTCGAGTGGCGGACACATGACCCAACTCCGAGATCAGCTGAACGAGCGTCACAAGAAGCTTGGCATGGTCGTGGCCTGCCTGGAGACGGAGGAGATGGATGGCTATGGGATGAGTCCTGTGCAGTTTGCGAAGGAAAAGGACTGGCGTGACACACTCAATCCTGACCTCGTGTACGTGCAGCTCTCAATGCCCGACACCAGCGCGAGCATCGACGTTGCGCAAGTTGCTGACGCCGTCGACAAGATGCACGAGTGCATCGCCGCACGCGATGAGGTCGTTTTCGTCCACTGCAAGGCCGGCAAAGGTCGCAGTTGGATGGTCGTCATGTGCTACCTCACCACGTACGGTGGGTTGGCCTATCAAGATGCCGTCGCGCTGGTGCAGCAACAGCGCGGGCAAGTGAGTCCGTCCGTTGCCCAGGAATGCTTCGCCCGCGAATTCCCTATCCGCTACGCGGAGTGGAAATCTCTTCAGGATGTGCCGCCGCCACCAGGCTCCTCGTGAAGGCATCTTTGTCTCCCATTCACTGTGTCGGAGCCCGTGGCACCCCGCTGTACTATTTTGTCTACGCTGACAGCCTTCTTTAACTCTTTCGTACTGATACTCGTCTGTTTTGCTTGCTTTTTCTTCTGTTTTTCTTTGTCTTTCAATTGTCATTGGTTGTCGTACACCCGCACTTTGCAGCGATCAATTCGCAAAAACAAAAACAAAAAAAGAAAAGATGCTACTCCATCGGTCGCATCTGATTTCGGATTGCTGGCCTTCTTACAGCGGTGTTCCTCTTGCAAAAAAAAAAAAGAACTCTACTCGAAGTTGTAAGATGTCGTGATCTGTTCAATTCCCGCTCCCCCTCTCCCCTCTCTCTCTCTCTCACCCGCACGCCATCCGTATCTCTCTCTCTCTCTCCTCTGTCACCTACTCGCTTTCTCTCTTTCTCGCCTCGTGAACGGGTGCAGCGTACGGAGGCCATTCACAGAGCCAAACACCATTGAACTACCCCTTTGGTAGATTTGCCTTCTTTCGTTGTGTGCCTCTTCCCTCTTTCAGCTCGCGTCATCTCTTGTATAGCGCCAACACTCGTGAGTATGTCCGTTTCCGCGTGCTGCGACGCCATCGCGTCCATCACGGGCGACACGCCTCTCTCCACGATCCAAGCGATCGCCGCGCAGTGCGAGGCGTTCTTGAGCAACTCGACCGAAATCATTGACACTGTTGAGAATGCCCTCTCGACTTCGGCAGGCAAGCAACGCCTGCTACTTTGGATGTTTGTGGACCGTCTTGTCAAGCAGCACGACATGTTTCTCGATGCGTTTCGCCCGCGCATTCTGGCACTCGCCACACAGTACGCACCGGGTCAGGACACGGAGGAGTGGAGTGACTTTGTGGCCGTTCTGAAGGCCTCCTTTGCGAACGCAAAGCTTTTTGGCCCTGCGCTCGTCAACCTGATCATGACTCAGCTGACAGGCGGCAGTGGCGGTGGTCGTGGTGGAAACAACAGCAACAAAAGATCTGCCGCCGCTGCCGGTGCGGCAGCAGCGTCCTCTTCAGCAGGTGGCCGCAATGCCGCGAACAAGTCGGCACTCGTTCTTCACAGCACTGCCCTGCGTAGCATCGGTGGCGCGTTTGTGACCAAGGCCGTCGCGGTCGAGCGGTCCGAAAGCCAGAAGCACCGTCTGCAGGTGAAGACCGTGGATAGTCAGATGGCCATGAACGTTGCGAGCAGCTACGCGCCAGCGCGCCCAGTGGAGTTGGCGGTGCCGCAGCTGCACGCGGACGCGGACGCCCCGCGAGGTTACATGAAAGCGCTGCCGAGCAACTACAACAAGGAGTACGAGGAGGCGCGCCGGCGTAAGCTGAGAGAGGTCATGGCCGCCGACCGCGAGGAACAGAAGAGCCGCCAGGATGAGGCTGCCCTGAAAAAGATTCGAAGCGAGGGCGGCAAGCCATTGGGCTCTGATGCAGCACAGCAGAGCAGCTCCCAAAGTGGCAACACGGGCTCGTCTTACCAGCAACAGTTTCCTGACTACTCAGACGTTCAAATGCCGCTGGAGCTCCCCCGTGACGAGTTCGGTGTGCGCCGCGGCAACTTCCCCCTTGGTGTGCGCTTCATTCGCGAGGCGGTGCGTGCCTGTGGCGGCGCCGTCGAGCTGGACGTGATTGTGAATCGCATTGCGACCCTGTCGAATCGCGACGCTGTGTCCGAGTTTGGCAATGTGCGTGAATTTCTGCAGATTCACAGCCCGACGTTCCGCCTGAGTCTTGAGGCTGGACAGTGGATTGTGCGTCTGGTGGACCAGAAGACGAATGACGAGCCGAGCTGGGAAGTGATGGAGTGTCCGGCGTGTTCGAAGCGTGTGAAGGGACGCAACTTTGCGCGCCACCACAACAGCCGTCGGTGCATTACGGCGCAGCTCGCGTTGGGCCTGCAACAGGACTACGAAGGACGCGGCCCCATCGCGGAACTGGCGTTTGCTGCGAAGCTTGTTCTGCAGAAACGCACCGGCTTCACGGATGAGCTCGACTACTTCTCGAGCTGCCTCATGCGCGCGGCGTCTGTGCGTCGGTTCCGCCTGGCGTCCCCGCGGCAGTTTGCACCAATCCTCAAGGCCATGCGGACCGTGCGAGACTGGTGGCTGAGCAAGAAGGGCGTCACGGAAATGGCGGATGCGGTTGTTGACTGCACGGATGCCTCCGTCGTTCACTTCTTTGCCGTGATTGGCGAGAACCTGCACCGCTTGCCGGTCGCGTGGATTGAAACAGGCGACGTGATCGACACGTGCCAGCGCTTCTCGACGCAGGTCTATCCCCCATACAACCCGCCCCCGCGACCAGCCGATCCTCGCATCAGCCTGCAGAACGAGTACCCTGGGTTTTTGTTTTGCGAGAGCGACATCGACGACGACGACGAGCCCAGTGGCGACGAGGCCGAGTTCTCTGACGACGAAGCACCGACATTCACGTTTACGCCACCAGTCGGCATCGCGGAGACGCTCTTCACTGCTGGTTTTGAGCGTGACACGAAGCAACTGCAGCACCGCATGCGCACGGCACCGCCAATGATTCTGCAGAACGTCCTGCAGAGCGACGGACAGCAGACGTACCAGCAAATGTACGAGTCGATGGCAGCACACGCTGGTAGTGCCCCGGCAGCAGCAAATGCTGGCGCAGCGACAAAAATTTAAGCTGGCAGCCGATACAGAGCGAAGAGCATCGCACTTTTCCCTCCTTGTTTGTTGTTTTGCTGCTGTGGTTTGCGTCTCCATTCTGTGACTCCTTGACATGCTGGTTTCTCTCTTTTTTTGTACGTGTTGTCGCACTCACACGATGTGTGTGACTGTGCGTTATTTTTTTTGTCACTGTTGTGCGTTTCAACAGTCGCGATGGAGTACTGAGTCTCACTTAAACGGCCGATAAAGCTCTCATCCACAACAACACGACGCCAATGGCGCTGATATTCAAATGTCTGAACGCAGTAAACAACAACGTGAGACTGCAAACACACACACACACACATACAACAGATGCAGCTCGTCTCGGATGTTGTCGTCTTGGAGGTACCCAGTCGTACCTCGGAGCACGTGCGACGAGGTGTCTCACGCTCCTCGTTGCTATCCACTTCTCTGCGATTGTCTCACACACTCACTCTCTATCTCTCGGTTGGCTGTGTGTCCACACAGTGAGTGACCACTCACTGTACCACCGCCAACACTGTCACCTCCCCTCGTTTTCCCACACACCTCCTTCCTTTCACCCTGCCTCGCTGGATTACTTTTTTTTTTTCATCATTCTTCCCTTCACTGTTTCAAAGCAGACAGAAACGGGGGAAGGCGCATTGCTTTTCTTTTCTATCTGAATCACAATAGTTGGTCGCTTGTTTTTGTGTCTGTTGCAATAATAATCGCAGTGTGCCGCTCATGGACGCAGATGGTGCCAAGGAGATGCTCGCGGGCTCCCTCGGCGGTGCCTGTGCAACAGTGATTGAGTACCCGATGGACACCGTCAAGGTCCGCCTGCAAGATGACGGCAAACGCTACGGCAATGTCTTTAAATGCGTCAAGACGATCGCGAATGAAGAAGGCATCATGAACGGCTTTTTTAGGGGTCTCCCAGCGCCTGTGTTGGGTGCGGCGATGGAGAACGCGATCCTGTTCGTGTCGTACCGCAGCGCCATTGACTGGTTCCAGACGGTCACCTACGGCGTGTGCGCTGAAGCGGACAAGGAGGATTACGTCTCCGTTGGCGTGGCTGGTGCTCTCGGAGGGCTCGCCGTGTCGCAGGTGCTCACGCCCGCGGAGTTGATCAAGTGCAAAATGCAGATTCAAAACACGCTGCCTCCGTCAGAGCGGGTGTACAAGAACTCTATCGATTGCTTTTCCGCGACGTTTCAGCGCCGCGGCATCAAGGGCCTCTATCGTGGCCACGTGGCGATGATGATTCGCGAGGCGATTGGCTGCGGCTTCTACTTTCTGGCGTTTCAGAGCGTCATCCGCTCGTTCCTGAAGGAGGACGAGGTGTTCCACGATGTGTCCCCGGCCGTGCACTTGCTCGGCGGTGGCTGCGCCGGCGTTGCTTTCTGGACATCCACATATCCGGTGGACGCGGTCAAAACGAAGCAGCAAACCATGAAGGCGGACTATTTGAAACTGAACTTTAGGCAGTGCTGCGCGCGGCTGTACAAGACGGAAGGCATGCGTGGCTTTTTCCGTGGCTATGGCGTTACCGCTGTTCGTGCGTTTCCCGGCAACGCTGTCTTGATTGCCGTCTACGAACAAGTGACGTACCTGTGGGACCTTGCGGCTCGCACGCGCCGCGGCGCATGACGAGGGTCTGTTCTGATTTTCGTGCGTGTTCGTGGAACAGAGCGAGCAGGTGCGAGCAAGTCTTCCGCCGGCGGAATGTTGCCAAGCCTTGCCGTTCGATCGCTTGCGAGCACCAGCGTGCCTCAACTTTCTCTCTGTCTCTGTCTCTCGCTCAGCCTGAAGAGAATCGTCACATTAATATTCCTGTTGTCGCTGCAGTTGTTGCACTACCCTTACTTGTGCTTCTATCTCCGTCCTTCCTTTTTTTGTGTGTGTGTCTATGCTTTTCCCCCCTCACCTCATCGATCGATCGGCACCAAGCCACTTTCGCGTGTACGTGCATCCCCACGAATCTACCTCCGCAGCGCACGCCCTGCTCCCACTGGGACACGTCCATAGTCGCACGCGCCTCCTCACTTGGCGTGGACGTGCATGCCACCGAGCCTATCGACCGACCCCTGGTGCCTCGTGCGTCAGACAAAAGAAAAGAAAACGCGCGAAAAACTCGACGGCGGGTTTCGTGTGGTGGTTCACTTACCACCTGCTTTGTCTTCTATTGAGACACGCGCAACAAACAATCAGTGTTCTGAAACACACAAGATGTGAACAAATCGGGAAAGACAATGCGCGCCGTATCCCAATGCATCGACTTGTCTTTTCAACACTTAGTCACCGCACCACCCGATCACACTCACAGTAACAATAGTCAACTCGTCACCTTCTTCTTGTACCGCTCTTCTTTTTCTACGACCACGCAACCAGTTCATTCTCAAACCTCGGCCTCTTATTTTGTTTTCTTTGCCTGAGCGGCAGTGCTTTTCACGGAAACGATGCCGCTGGCGAAGCAAATAGTCATTCCGGGCAAAGACCTGGGAAAGGGCCCGCTGCAGTTCAGCTGGAATGCGACGAGCCGTGTGGTTGCGGTGTCCGGCACAGGGGGCAAGACGTTCCTCATCAGCCGCCAAGGAACAGTAGAGCACCAGTTCGCGCTTGCGAATGTGAAGCGAACGGAGTGGGATAGCCTCTCCGACACGCTGGCACTCAGCACGACAAAGAACGGGTCTCTCACCTTTTACAACCACCGCACACACAAGCTGGATGTGGCGGACATGGGTTTCAGTGATATCGCGACGTTCAAATGGGCTCCAAAGGCACCGCTGATCCTCGCCGGCTCAGGGAAGGGTGAGCTCGTCCTGTTCAACCGTGGCACGCAGCAGCTCATTCCCGTCACAGATGCGCACACCCAGGCCATTGTGGACCTCGCCTGGACGCAGCACACGAACCACTGCGTCGTTGTCAGCGAGGATCGGCAGTTGTCTGTCGTGGATGTCAACGGCGTTGTTCTCTCAAAGATCCCGCTGAGTGGCGCGCCTGTGTCCGTCGTGATCTACGAGACCAAGCCCACCGCGATCGCCGCGGGCAAGGCCGTCGCTGTCGTCAACCTTAGCAAGGCACTGCAGGTGGTCAGCCTTTACTCCAACGAGACGTTCACCTCGCAGTTTCAGAACGAGCTCGGGACCATTGAGTGCGTGACGTCGAACCCCTCCGAAGGTGTCGTGTTCCTCGGCTTCTCGAGCGGCACCGTCGGCACCGCGGCCATCGAAGGCGGCGACCTGCACTTGTCCTCGCACGTCAGCGCGTTCAAAAACAAGGTCTCGAGCGTGGCCTACGGGCCTGGTAGTGGGCTGTATCTGGCCTCGTCAGACAACACGGTGAAGCTGTTCGGCGTGTCGTCTGATGCACTGGTCGAGATCGCCGACGACACCGTCTCTCCAGAGGCCGAGTACGGGCCCCTCCGAGAGGTCAAGTGGAGCACGGACGGGCAGTGCCTCTGCATGGACACCGCGAGCGGCTCCTTCCTCACGTACGCCTTCAACGTCCCGAACGTGAGTGCCGCGTGTGGCAGCTTGGTGTTCTACTTCACGTCGTCACGCGTGGTGGGCATCAAGAACATTCGCGAAGGCACGGTCTTGTGCACTGTGCCAATCGACATCAACCCGACCTTCATGGCGGCCGGCATGAGCATGATGGCTGTTGGGGCGGGCAATGCGGTTCTTTTCTACGAATACTTCATCCCCAACTCGATGCCGCACGCGCTGGAGACCCCCCTGGCGGGTGGCAAGGACACGCAAAAGACGCACTCGCAACTGCTGCGCAAGATGGAGTACCCGTCGGCCGTGACGGACATCAAAGTGTCGTCGCACTTTGCCGCCGTGTGCTTCGATGGCAAAGCGCAGCTGCACACCATTCGCGACGGCGAGGGTGAGCAGTCGATGATGTTTCCCGGCCCGAATGAGTCCAAGGTGATCGCGACGGGCCTCTCCGAGACGCTCTTCTTGTACGTGACGTCCAACAAGGTCACCGTCGTCGCACTGCGCAACCTGCAACCGGTGGCAGAGTACAGCTTCAACTCGACAGTGAAGCGTGCTTTCGCCAACCCAATGTGCACCCGCGTCGCCTGCATTGACGACAACAACGCACTCGTTGTGCTGAACCCGATCACAGAAGGCGCGTGTGCCGCGGAGGGCTATGAGCCGTCGCACAAGCAGGTGCTGTGGGATCAGATGGACGCCACTGTGTTTGTGTCGTACGACACGAAGAGCTTCATCACGTACGTCTGCGCCGCGCACAGTCGCCACGGCGCCACGTGTGAGTCGACGCTGGTGCGCAACTCGAGCAACGAGAACATGTACACGCCCCTCCCTGCCAATCACACCCCGGTCAGTGTGTGTCGCGGCACCGTTACGGCGCAGGCGACCAACGGCCAGCTCATGTCGATTCTCCTGCAGTCACACGTGGACACGAATGTTCGCGTGCCCAACACGGATGCCTTCTACAACAACTACTGCCTGCACCGGCTGCGGTGGGCGTCGCAGAACATCTCGACGCCGAATGAGGCCGAGGACCTCGCACACAAGGCACTCCACATGCTGGACATTGAGCTCGCCATCCGCGTGTACCGCCAGCTGTCGCAGCCGACCCTCGTGCTGTGCCTGGAGAAGATCAAGCACATCCACGAGAAGAACCTCCTCCTCGGGCACGTCTCGATGATTATGGGCTACTTCAAGGAGGCGCAGACGTTCTTCCTCCGGTCGTCGCAGCCGCTGTGCGCGTTGGAGATGCGGCGCGACCTGATGCAGTGGGAACCGGCCCTGGCCCTGGCGAAGGAGATGGCGGAGGACCAGGTACCCATCATCTCCAAGGAGTACGCGCAGCAACTCGAGTACCGTGGCGAGTACGTCAAGGCTCTGGAGATGTTCAAGAACGGCAAGCGCCCGCTGCCAACGGGGCACGCCAGCACGGAGCTCACGGCGGCGCAGCAGGAGGTGAAGCAGCACAACGAGCAGTGTGTTGAGGGCACTGCGCGGTGCCTCATCCGCACCGGCAGCGTCAAAGAGGGCGTCGACATCGCCGTCAAGTCCGACAACAGGGAGTTTGTCCGCGACTGCGCGAAGCTGTGCGAGGAGACGCAGCGATTCGAGGAGGCCGCCCAGCTGTGCGAGAAGGCCGGTGACGTGGAGCACGCCGCCACACTGTATATTGAAAAGAGCAAGAACCTCAAGGCGGCTGGTCGCTTGCTGCCCCAGATCAAATCGCGCAACATCGTGGGCCTCTTCGCGAGCGCCAAGGAGGCCGAGGGCAACTTCAAGGAGGCCGAGGCGGCCTACGAGCAGTCAGAGGACTGGGACAACGTGGTCCGCATCAAGGTGGAGAAGCTCAACGACCTGCACGGCGCCTACGTCATTGTCCGCAACACACGCTCTGCGGATGCGGCAGCGCTCGTGGCAAACATGTGCAAAAAGAAGGGCGAATTCGGCACCGCCGTAGAGTTTCTTGTTCTGGCCAAGTCAACCGGCGAGGCGTTCGAGCTCGCCAAGGAGAAGAACTGCATGTTCAATTACGAAAGCGCGCTACTGAGCCAGATGCAGCTGCAAAACGGCGTCGCCCCATTACAGTACCAGCCCGACTTTATCATGATCGCCGAGTACTACGAAGGTGTCGGCAAGCCGGGCCAGTCCGCCATGTACTACCACATCGCCGGTAACTACTCGATGGCGCTGAAAAAGTACATGGAGGCGGGTGAGCCGGAGGACATTGAAAAGGCGGTCGAGGTTGTCGGCAAGGCTCGCAGCGATGCCCTCACAAACAAGCTCATCGACTACCTCATGGGCGAAAGTGACGGCGAGCCCAAGGACCCGTCGTACATCTTCAAGCTGTACATGGCCCTTGGCAGCTACGAAAAGGCGGCCAAGACGTCCGTCATCATCGCGACCAAGGAGCAAGAGATTGGCAACTACAAGAGCGCGCATGAGACGCTCGTGGAGGCGTGTCGAATCCTGAAAGACAAGAACATGCGCATACCAAATGACCTGCGCCGCACGCTGATGCTGCTCCACTCGTACGTCATTGTGAAGGACTTGATCAAAATCATGCAAGACGAACCGACTGCGTGCCGCATGTTGATGCGTGTCTCGCGCAACATCCAAAAATTCCCGAAGCACATCGTCACCATCATGACGTCCACCGTGCTTCAGTGCACCAAGTCTGGGTTTGCCAAGTCAGCCTTTGAGTTCGCGTGTGTGCTCGTGCAGAATGAAAAGTACCGGATGGAGCTGAGTGACAAGCACCGCAAGAAGATCGAGGGCATTGTCCGCAAGCGAGGCAAGGAGGCTCTGGAGGACCCGCCAGAGGAGATGTCGCCATGCCCGTTCTGCGACGCACCCGTCGCCGACACGGAGCTCGAGTGCGGTGGCTGCAAGAACGCGCTGCCGTTCTGCATTGTCTCCGGCAAGCACATTGTCAAGAGTGACTTCGCCACAGTGCCGTGCTGTGGGTTCCCAGCCATCTACTCCATGCTGATGAAGCGCCTTCAGGACTCTCCGTCCTGCCCAATGTGCGACGCCGCTGTGGACATCAACGCTGTCCGCAAGCAGACGGACCCTGATATGACGACGTTTTAGTTGACTCCCGTCCTTGTTATGTTGCTATGGCGTTCCTGTCTGTTTGCACGCTGTTTCGGCTCTTGTTTTTCCCCCGTTTTCGCCGCCCTCGTTCCGCCGGAGGTCCCCCATCCAGCATGTATGTAGAATCCATTTAGACGGCGGCGAACGCTGCGTTTGCCGCCGAAGACCACTTCCGCACACACACGACAAAAAAAATGAATCACTGGAAAAATATATAAATCACACACCGTGACAACGGGGTAGAAGCTTAGGCCACTCAAGCGAGTTGTGCCCAACGCGCTTTCCTCTACTGGAATGCGTCTTCCCTTCTCTGCCAGAGTTGCACAAACACACACACGCACACACACGGCAAGTAGAGACAGAGAGGGGGAGATGGACGAATAGACCGTTCACGCGCACAGTTTACCGAGACAGTCGTGAGCCAACTTGTCTCGTTTAGGATTCGATTCACGAGAACAATAAAACTGTCACGCTGCTGCTGTTGGCCATCGAGTAAATTGGGTCCAACAGTACTGAGGCAACACGAGCGCTCTTTCTGGTGTCCACATGGACGGGCCGCCTTTTCTTACACACGTTCAGCATCCACACCACAGCTCTGTCCACCTTCAATAACTCTCGCATCACACCTCGTTTTTCCACTCACGGTGCGTGCCAAGTGTGCTCGTGAAATTTCTTTTCGTTCATTACTGACACTCGTGACTTGAGCTTACGCGTCGTTTTTTTTTTAAACTCATCTTGTCGACAACATACAAACAGAAGCAAAGCATAACGCAAAAAAAAAAATGGGACGCTCTTGGATTCCGCTGGAGAACAATCCGGAGGTTCTGAACCGGTACATGGAGAAGATTGGTGCTGGAACTGCCAAGACCGAGTTTGTCGATGTGTACGGCGTCTCGGAGGAGTTGCTGGCTATGGTTCCACTGCCAGTGTACGCTGTTCTCTTCGTCTACCCGATCACATCGGAAACGGAGGCCAGCGCCAAAGCTACGACAACTGCCCAGATGGAGGAAGTGGGCAACTTCATGCGCGACGTGCCTCTCTTTTACACAAAGCAGTACACCGAGAACGCCTGCGGCACGATCGCACTCATTCACGCCATGCTCAACAACGCCGACAAGGTTGGTCCGTTCGAGGACGGCAGTGTCTTGGCGGAGCTGCAGGCCGCTGCCAAAGCCGACGGCGCGACACCTACCAGCATCGGCACGCTCATCCGCGACCATTCAAACCTGGAAACGGCGCACGCCACGGCGTCTTCAGAGGGTGCGACAGCCGAACCAGACAGTGACACTCCGGTGAATCTGCACTTTGTGTGCTTTATCTGCGCGGGCGGACGATGCGTGGAGCTGGACGGTCGCCAGGCGAACCCCATCCTTCACGGCGCGTGCACGTCCAGTGCCGAGTTCCTGTCCGCGGCGGCGGCCGCCATGCAGGCGCGCATGCAGTTGATTCCCAACTCGTTTGAATTCAGCATCACCGCATTGGCTGACCGCTGCGACTAGCGTTCGTCATGACTTCAACGCCGTGCAAGAATGTGGGACAACACCGTGTATTCGCGTTCACCATGCCTGCACGCTCTTCGTTTTGTTTTGTTTTTCGTATTTCATGCGCGTCGTCTTGGTGGCTTCCTTGCTTGTTCTCCACGTGCTTCGTACTACTGCGGACGTGCGACACCCACCATTCTCTAACGTTCGCCGCAACCAGTCACACAACCAACCTCAAAAAGTACAGGCGCGTCACTCAGGGAAAAAAAAAGTAACTTGCGGTAAGAGCGAGTGTTTCTGATGTGTACGTGTGTTTGCCTCGATTGTGACCATCAGCTCTGTTAGGTGGTGGCGGAGTGAGTCAATTCTCCATTTTCTTGGTTCCGCAACCCCCTTAGTGGCATCTCACAGGACTCACAGTATGGCCCAACGTCGCGTTCTCCTCTCAACATTCACATCACACTCATCCGTTTGTCTCATCAACTTTTAATCAACAAACATACACATTTTTTTTTTCGATTGTTTCAGGTTTTCTGGATATCTTTGCTTCCCAACAGTCCGACAGCCGTCACGGGTTACAAAAAGAACAAAAAAAAAACGTGATGCGTTCATTCGCCAGCTCATGCCTGTTTGGGCTCGTCGTCGGCACTCAAATGAATGCCAGACGGTGGAGTGGTCACTCCGCTGGGCTGGAGGACACCGTGAAGCGTGTTTTCACTGCGCTCGAGGCTCTTGAAAAGTACGCAGGACATCCCGTGAGGCTGGAGATGGACTCAGCTGGTCGCTTCCTTTTGTGTGCCAACACGCGAGACGCGGGTATGACGCCATCGCCTCTCCCCCACTCATCGCTAGTGGACTGTCACTTTGAAACGGACGTGCACAAGGCGTTGAAGCCTCTCCTCGCAGCTGAGAGGGTGCAGAGTGCGCCTGGACGTGGTCGGCGGCCGAAAGAACGTCGCGATGAGCCTCTGGACACCGCCGCTGCTCCGGTGATTCTGGACACGGCACGCCTGGTCCGTGAAGATCAGCTCGCCGCGCAGTTCATTCGACTCCATTTTCCGCACCTCGAATTGCGCATTGACCATTCGACAGGCGCGGATGTCAAGGGTGCACGCACGCACACGCACACCGTGTCTCTGCGGTCACGAACTCTCTCAGAGCCACTGAGCACCGAGGAAGAGGATGCCATCGAACGGTTTCACGGGACCGCCGTTGGTCACGGCTACAACCGAACACTCGTGCGGGCCATGCGTGCGGCTTGTGCTGCGATCGGCAAACCTTACGGCAGCAACAACAGCACGGACGAACACGCAGCGGCATCTCAGTTCACTGGCCAGTCAGTTCTCGATCACTACACGACACTGCTTCTGTCGCACGCACCAACTGCGTCGCTGCACATTCATCACAATCACACGTCCTCGTCGTCTTCGGACACTACAGCGGCGCAAGCCGTGCATATTCAGGTACTCAATCAAGGCGCTGTCATTGCCGAGAAGCGGTGCTCCGCTCACGATGCACTGCCGCATGTGCTGGATGCCGTTCGTCTTGCTTGCCAGCACGTCGCGCCTGCTGACACCGCGGAGCTCAACGCGCGCATCAAGGCACAGCCCGTGGTGGTGGTGCTTCCAGAACAGCACGTCAGCGTCAAAAAGTTGTTGCTTCAACTGCTCGACTACCACTACGGGCTCTCAGAGGATCAGCTCGTGCTCGACACCACGCGCGCCACCTCTGGCCTCTTTGAGTGCACACTGCAGCTCGCGTTGCGATTGGACCGGTGGATGCCAACGGATGAGGCGGCGACGGAGATTGTGCTTCCGTTGAAGCGCGGCACAGGGACCGCTAAGAAGATGGCGTGCGAGGTCGCCTGCGTCGCGGTCGTGCAGGAACTGTTTCCCGACGTCTTTGCCGAGCACCTCTCGTCGCACGCTGAGATGGACGCCCTCGTGAGCCACTCCAAACTGGCTGACAAGGGCCTTCTCCCCCCGCCTGTCTCGCAAGGCTTAAAGGCCCAGCTGACATGGGCGACTGCCACCGCCAAGGGCCACTGGCACTGCGAGGCGCGTCGATTGGATGAGGGACGGGATTACACCGATCTGGCGGTGTCCGTGCATCGTCCGACGTGGTGTGCTGAGACGACGGTGGCTCTCGACGGCGGAAGTGCGGCTGACAAGAGCGAGGACCGCGCTGTGCTGCTCTCCGCCTCACCGCCGAGCCGAACTGTGGTCGCGTTTGACAGTCGCAAGTCGCGTGCGGAGCAGAAGAGCCTCGCACGGGCCCTTGCCCTGTTCTTCCCAGACGTGTGCCGGGAAGCCGTTGCGCACGCGGTGGCGCTGTCGCTGTTAGCACCCGATGGTACACTCCTTCCCTGCCCTGGCGTGGAGGTGCTGCCCAGTGACGATGACTTTCGTGAAGCCGCCAACTGTGACGTGCATCTCGCTGCGCTACGCGGTTCGGCCGTGCCGTTCGAAACGGTGCTATCTGCTGGTGCAAACGGTACCGATGGTGCGGTGTCACTCTTAGAGCTTTGTGAAGCCGAGCTCAGCCGCGCCTCCTCCTCCCCCTCCACGCCCCCTTCCTCAACTGCGCCGCCGTTACTGTGGCACGTTGACGTGCGCTTCGATGAGGAAAAGGCCCGCTTCGTTGCAACCGGCTCGCTGCAGTCGTCGGCCGTCGAAAACATCGACGCGGACAGTCATGCAGTGTGTTACCGTGCGAGCCATTGGTCCATGTGGGCGGCGCGCCTCGCCGTGTGCCGCGAGTGCGTTGATCACGACGTGCGTGCCAAGGCTGCTGCGGTCCAACGAGTCTCTGACGTCACTCGCGCGCTGCCGTCTTCGCTGTCGCGGACTGAACCACTTATGCAGACTATTGACGCAGTGCGCTCACTCTACGGTGTGTCTGTCGTGATGCGGGCGTACACGGTGGAAAAAGTGCCCCAGCAGCAGCCCGTGTCCAGCACCGAAAGCCACACAGATGCTGCCACGACGGGCAAAGTCTGCGTGGAGCTGTGGGGTGTAACAGGGCAAACTGGTCTAGAGTCGACCGCAGCAGCGGGAGAAAGCACACAACGGCTGCTACAGCGTGGCCGCGAGGCGCTGTTGGCGCGGGCGACGGCTAGTTCACTTCTTGGCGCCGTGGTCAAGTGCTGCCGGCTCGTGATGGTGTACCACATCCGACCCGTCCGCGAAGTGTTCCCAAAGACGCTCGTGCACAACGAAACAATCCGCATTTCAGCGTGGGACGGCGACGAGACGGCCACACTGCCTCGCCTGCTGTCGCGGGTGCGTGACGACGTGCGGCAGTCCGCCACGAGCGATGCGGGCGAGCAAGCCGCGGACGGGACTGTGCCATTCGCGGCGTGCGTCGATGCGGTTGTCGCGACGACGGGCACCTTGGCCCACGTGTTGTTCAAGGTGCAGTCCACCACGGCTGCTGTCACATTGGAGACGGTGACCGACGCCGACCTGCTCGCCGCACTGGCTGAGCTGGAGCAACGTGTTGGGGCCGAGCTCGGTGCGTGTGCTCAGGCACATCACAAGGAGAGGTCTACTACTACGTTCAACACTTTTGAGGATGCTCTGAGGTCGGCCGTAAACAACCGTTTCGGGTTGGCCACCTGCGTCGACACTCACGACGATGGTGGTCGGTGGCACTGCGAGATCAGTGTCAACCTCGGCGGCGGTGTCTTCTACTCGCTAGCCTGCGCAACGGCCACACGAAAGACAGATGCAGTTGAGCTTGCTGCCTCATTCGTACTAGACACATCTCTCGCACGCGGCACCAGAGCGGACAAGAGCAGGATTTTGGGCAGCTCCATCAACTCAACCGATGCAACGGGGGAGGCAGAAAAAACCGGCTGCTTTTTTCGACGCACTGTCTGATCACGGATGTGGTGAGGTTTTTTGTGTATGTGTGTGTTCAGCTTGTCAATCGTCTTCACAGAATAAAACAAACATGTACGATGAACCAACGGGAAAAAAAGAGTACTCTGCACTGTGTCTGTACTTGGTATACACCAAATACAAGCGAATGCGAGAGTCTGCGCAGAGAGGGCGTTCTCGACTAGTGTCTTAATCCGTCTCGCTGTTTGTTGGGCGTGCAGAGCCTGTGTTGTCTTTTTTTTCATCTCATCGACACAACCCGTTCCCTCTCTCGTGCCGACTTACCTCTTCCTCCCTCCTCCAATTCTCTCTCTCGACCGTGATCTCCCACTACAAAAAAAAATGAGTAGAAACAGGGAAACATATTTGTCGCAACTCGCTGCAGACGGTGCAGCATTCTTTTCTCTTGCTCGCAGTTATACAAAAATGCTTCGTGCGTCCGCCGCGTCGATTCAGTTGAATCGTCTCTACCCAGATTCGGCCCCTGATGCCCCTGTCGCATTCTTGCTTGAAATCGATGGCGTACGCATCCTTTTGGATTGTGGTTGGGATCACGACATGAGTGCGTCCTACCTTGACGAGCTCAGCGCGGTGCTGCCGACTGTCAGTGCGGTGCTCATCTCGTCACCTGAACTCAAATTCTGTGGTGCGCTTCCGTTCGTCATGGAGCGTGTCAAGCCCGGCACCCCTGTCGTCGCGTCCAGCTCAACGGCCAAGCTGGGGCTTCACACCGCACTCCACGCGTTTCTGTATCAGTTCCCCAACACGCACGACTTTGTTCTGGCAAACGGTGACGTCTTCACGATGAACATCGACAACATTTACAGTGCCTTCCGCATGACGCGCGAGCCTTTCGGCCGCAAAGTGACCCTGAAGGGGAGCAACGCGGAGGTGGAGTGTGTGACTACCTTCACGGGTCGACTCCTTGGCGGCTACGCGTGGACGGTCAAGTATCAGATCGACGAGCTCTTTTACTGTCCCGACTTTTCTTTGAAGCCGTCCCACATGCTGAAGCGATTCGTCGTCCCGACCACGTCGAACATCTCGCTTGTCCCGTCCTTTCCCCTCAACAACACCGCACCCGGTGGCAACAAGCGGCTCGAGGAGATTCTGCAGACCCTGTTCAAGGACATGCAGCTGACCCTGCGTAGTGGCGGTGACGTCCTCATTCCCGTGAACCCGTGCGGCCGCGGCATCGAGGTACTGTCTGCCATTGTGCGACTGTTGGCTGAGAAGGGCGGCGACAAGTACAAGGTGATCCTTGCCTCCTTGCAAGCTCGTGAAATCTTGGACAAGGCGCAAACCATGACGGAGGCGTTGGTTGACGACGTCATTCTTGATGACCAGCCCCTCTTTTCCAAAGTGATCACGTGCCGCACGGCGCACGAGGCGCTGTCGGTGTCGGGCTCCAAGGTCATTTTGGCCGAAGGCGAGACACTCGACTACGGCATCGCGGCTGAGCTGCTGGAGGCAATGCTTCCCATCAACGCGCGCGGCGCAGAAAACCTGGTCGTCCTCACACACAGCCCGTCAGAAGGCACCAACGCGTCGCTGCTCGCCTCTGTGCCTCACAATGAGAACATGGTGCTCACCTTTCGCAAACGCTCCAAGCTCAACAAGGAGGAACTGGAGGAGTACTACGTGGACCTGGAGCGCGAGGCCGAGGAGAAGCGGCGCAAACTGGAGGAAGCCGGTGGGTTTGTCATCTCGTCCGCGAGTGGTGGCGTTCACGGCCGACTGCCTGGCCAGGCTGGCGACGCGGACGACGACGAGGACGATGACGACGGTGACGACGAGGCCGGCGACAGGGAGGCACGCGGTGCCAACAACACGGCCGCCTCAGCTGGTACTCGTGCAGCGGCGCCTAGTACTGACATCTTGACTGGCGCCTCGAAGGGTCGCTCCGTGGGACCGTCGGGGAAGTCTCAATCAACGAGCTCCGCTGCCGTGACTGGACGCGGTGCGAAGAGTTCCACGCCGGGTCTCTACCTCCCGAGCTACATGAACTACGCCTCGCGGTTCTTGTCCTTCCCCACGCTGGAGGCGTGCGTCACGTTGAACGAGGCGATTCGCCGAGGCCAGGATGTGTCGTATGGGCTGCCTGTGCCAGAGGAGGAGCTCGAGGCGTTGCAGCGCCGCGCACCGCCGAAGCACGATGCCGACCTCGCGGACGACCGGGATGGGTCTGGCCACAAGCAGCAGAACGACGCGCAGCGCGAGGCCAGCGAGCCGGCGAAGATTTCCAAAGTGCATCGCGAGCTGGAGCGTGCGTGCAAGGTGGTTCTGTTCGATCTCACTGGGTATCCCGACAACCAGACGCTGAAGGAGCTGCTGCGCGCCAAGTTCTCGTTCACCAAGAAGATGGTTGCGCTGCGTGGGTCGCCCGAGAATTGGCGCGAGCTCATCCAGTTCTGTCGCACCGACAAGGGCCTCAAGTGCGGCGACAATGTGCAGTTCCCGCAGTTCGGCTCCCCGCTCGAGCTCGCCACGCACGTCTTTTCGTACACAGTGGGTCTCGATGGCTCGCTGTCGCGTGTCCTCTCACACAGTCTGCGTCGCGTCCGGGAGGCCAACGTGAGCAGCTACTGGGAGGTGTGCTGGGTGGACGGTGAGCTCCGGTCTCGTCTCGAGGAGGACGAGGAGGAACCGGCCGCGCAGCGTCACCGCACGGAGGCGTCCTCTCTGGCTCTGGCCGCCTTGAGCGCAGAAAAGGCACAGGAGTCCGCGGAACACATGAAAGCGTCGGGCCACCAACGCGGCATGTACTTTGTGGGCGAAACCGACCTGAATCGCCTGCGCGATGTCTCCGGTCGCGAGAGCAACCTCACGAGCGAATTCCACAAGCGGGCGCCAATGCTTGTCTTCAACGAAGGCGTGTGTGTACGCAAGGGTGCCGACGGCGACCTCACGCTCGCCTCCATCGCCACGCCCGCACTGTTCGCTGTGCGCAAGAATGTCTACAAGCAGTTTTCCCAGACACTATAGGCGCAGTTGCGGAACGAAATACAGATTCAATTTCGCATTTTAGGATGGCGGTTTTTTTTTTTGCTTTGTGTGGGGAAGGAGAGAAGAGGAGGGAATGGGATGTCGGCTTCTGCTTTTCTCTTTTCGGCGTCCCGCAACCACATTGTTTGTACTAAATCACGTCGAGTGGCCTGTTGGTTCATGTCTTTGTTCTCACGTTGCTAAACTCACCCCTCTTTGTCATTGTCTCGTGCATCGTAACCGATGATCGTGGCGCGTGATTCCACGTGTTCGCCCGTTTGCGACAACAGTCAATACGCTTCGCCGTTTTTGCACGGCTTTCATTCCGCGAGAATGTGACATGGGTTTGTATATATTCTATGCTCCTCGCTCACAGCAATTGTGTGTGGTTGCCGATGCCGCCTACACAAATCCTCAAGCTGCTCTGTCCGTCTTCCACCACAACGCATCCTCACTACCCCCTTCTCTTGATTCTCGTTCCATTCTCTGTTGGCAATGTTGTTGTTTTCCAGTACAGCATCGTGTGCCATCAACCCACGGCACATAGTTTCACCGATCCCACTCTTCTCCCCTGCCCCCCCCCCCTCCTGTGTGACATGCCTGTTGTGAACGTGGCCACCACGGACGGAGCCGAATGGGGTGCCGTCTTTGTCGCGACCTTGGCCCCAGCAGAGTCTGGCGCATCGGATGAGCAAGCTCTTGCCCAGCTCTCCTCATCACTTTACACAGAATCCAGTAGTGTATCACTGCTCGACTTTATCACATTAGTCCGTGAGACAGGTACGTTTCCGGATGCGTACGCCAAAACTGTCTCTGCGATGGACGCTCGCGACGTGCTCTCGTGTCTTCTCCACACGACATCCTGGCCTGGGGACGCCGTTGTCACCTGCGGCACGGCCGTCCCTTTTGTCGAGGCTGTCCGACGTGCGTTCAGGCAGCTGACAATCGCCTCGGCGAAGCGCGTTGCCAACCGGTTGGTGACTGATCCGCCTCGACCTGGATGCCCCACGCGGACTGTCATGGATCAGGTCGTCTCCGTAATGGCATCGTGGTGTGTGGACGTGTGTGAAAAATTGGAGAGGGAGCTTTTCCCACTCATGTGGTCGAGCGATGCCGTGTCGTCTGTGGTGATGTCCACGACAGCCGCAGCGCCTCTGGTGGATGAAGAAGAAGAGGAAACCAAAGCACATGGCGAACACGCCGCCACCCCGCCGCCGCAGTGTCTGGACGAGCAGTGCGATCGCGCGCAGCATTTTTTTGATGTGGTGCTTCACCTTCTCAATGACCTTTTCACCGTCACAGGCGTCGCCGACGAGGTCGAGCAGGTTCTCGTGGCACTCTACGCAACCGTCATGAGCCTGGTGAACGTGCCTGGCGAAGTATTGCCGTCTGCAGACGAACCTCCATCACCCATGACCGAGGTCGCCGCTCCAACGTCAGACTCGCCATGTGTGAACGCACTGCTCTCTCACTGTGAGCGTACGGCGACGGAATTTGTCATGCAGGTGCTTCACAAAGAGGAACCTGAACAGGCCGTGCTGACGTTCATGTCTCGCCACTGGCGAGGGCCACTGCTGACCTCGGCGGGCGCGCTTGGGCCAGATGACGCCGACGCTGAGCGGGGAGTGCTGCCGGCAAGCCAGAAGGAACTGCAGATTTGGCAAAGCCGCGAGGAAGCCCGGCAACGTATCACCTTATTTCCAGTGTCCAATGGCGGCGACAATGTTGACGAGGACCCAGCGGCGAGCCCAGACTCCCCTCGCGACCCTGTGCGGTGCATGCGAATGGTGGGTGCCGCACTACTGACGCTGCACCTCTCCCTCGACGGCGGGGTGGTGCCTGCTTCAGCGGTGGCGGCACGTATGACTATTCTGCAGAGTAGCACGTCACTTTTCTGGCACACCATCGCACCGCTGACGGACGCACTCGAGGTCGGTTCTCTCTGCATTGTCAGCAATGCCGTGCGGTGCGTGCGTGCGTTGGTGTCGTCAATGCGCGAGGGCGTGCTGAGCATTCGTGCGGAAACCAATCACGCAGTCCTGGGTGACGGCGACGACTCCGCGGCGGCGGTGGTGCGTGGAGGCACAAACCACTTCCGCACGCACAAGTACCAGGCCTTGTTTTCTCTCGTCAAGCAACTTGTGACGTTGTCGTCCCTGTGCCCACACCGGCAGATGCGCACGTGCGCACAGGCGACCGTGCCGTTGGTCCTGTCGCGACTTGAGGAGTCACTCCGTGTCCGTTTGGCTGGCTCGCTTCTGGTGTTGTGCCCCTTTCCGTCAGTCACGCGTTTTTTGCACTCGTACCTGTGTCAGGAGTGGACAACCTACAATGAACGCGTGTACCCCACGACTGGAGGAACCTCTGTCGTGTATGAGGAACAGTTCCCTGGCATCCTGGGCGAAGCACTTGATGCCCACCTCAAGCAGATCGAGATGACACAAATGGATTTTCTCGACTGCGTGATCGCCGAGGTAAACTTTGTGCGCGTCGTCGCAGCGCGCGAGAAGGCTCGTGACCGCTCGACGCGGCTGCACTTTTCTGCGCACGGGAAAGTCCTCGTCGACCTATCGTCGTCGTCCTGGAAGCTCACAGACGCAAAGGACGTGCGCTCGTGGACTGCATTGCTGTCGTGGATCAAGACCAGCGTCGTGCCTCGCGTGGAGCGTCTGTTGGCCGAATCACGCAGTGGCACAGCGGCCACGTCGACCACGTCATCCTTTGCGCCAGTGCGGTTGAGTGACATTGATGCCTTCTCACTCTCAATGGCCCTTGATGGTCTGAAGTCATTCTTGTAGTGCGTTGCGAAGCTGCTTTTTCCCTTTTTTTTCCGTAATTGTGTTGCCCACTCGCAAATCATCCAACTCACGGCGCTGCGCGACGGGTTGTCTGCTCATGTGCTGGCCGCGTCTATGTCGCTGCACGGTTGTCCCAATGTGTGTGTGTGTGTGTGTGTTTCCTCACGCAAATTGACAAAGCACGACCACCACCCACTTTCGCTTGCCTTGTATGTCACCCACCACGCATCTTACCCACACCCAACACCGTTTCTTTCCACCTCCTTTCACTCTTGACATCCCTTGTAGATTCACTCATGATTCGTTCTGAGATTCTCGACGAGGAAGTGGCGCGAAACGTGGCGGCCCGCGCCGTCCGCATTACGCCACCCCTCGAACGCCACAGTGGGGCGTACCTGACCAAATTTGAGGTGGCGCGCATTGTTGGTGAGCGGGCACGGCAGATTGTTAGCGGCTCGGCTATATCACTCGACAGCTTTCTCCCTGGCAGCAAGGACGCGGCGGAGGTGGCCGAGCGCTGCGCAGACCCAAAGTCGTTAGCCGTGGACCCTGTCCTGATGGCCAAGTACGACCTTGTGCAAGGGCGGATTCCAATGATCGTTCGCCGGACCTGGCCCGATGGCACGGAGGAGATCATTCCGGTCCGCGAGCTGCTGGTCGACGCCACAGCACTGGACCTGAAATACTGATTCACTAACACGTGTAACCACTACTACCATGCAGGCGTCATCGCCGTCGTCTCGCTGGTGGTGTAAAGTAACCTGAAACGAACACTGCCAACCCTTGTACACGCAAGAACAGAAGTGAGTGAAAAAAAAATGCGCTCCACGCGGTCATTCATATTCGCACTTCCATCTTGCTGGTCATCGTTGCTGTCCATCGCACAGCATTCCATTCTATTCTTCGCAGCTCGTCCACACAACAAACAACATGTGTTTCCCCTCACTTCACCCATGTGGCGATGCGTACGGCTCATCGTAGGTGTCATTCCCCACCGCGCGTCTTGCACGGCTCATACACCCCCAATCTCTTTCCCACCCTACTTTCTCTCTCTCTTCCACGATAACGACGCATCAAATTTTGATCTCAGTTCTCAACCAGCCATTTTCGACGTGTGTTCGGTTCTTGCGTCTTCTCCTCACTCCCTCTCCCTCTCCCTCTGTCTTTCTGTGACTGATCGAGTCGTTGCTCGTTGGTGATGCGCCGATTTGCGACTTGCCAGTGGCGTGTGACGACGGTTGCGTTGGTCCGGTTTCTGCACACGCGCGACGATGTGCGGAACATCGCCGTGATCGCGCACGTCGATCACGGCAAGACGACTCTCGTGGACAGCATGCTGAGCCAATCCGGCACCGTCGCCAACGCCCACAACCGTGTGATGGACAGCAAAGACCAAGAGAAAGAGCGCGGTATCACCATTCTGGCCAAGAACACGTCTATTGTGCTTGGCGACAAGGACAAGCAGCGCCGCATCAACATTGTCGACACACCCGGTCACTTGGACTTTGGTGGCGAGGTGGAGCGCGCGCTGCAAATGGTGGAGGGCATCATCCTGCTGGTGGATGCAAAGGAAGGCGTGCGGCCAGGCACCCGCTACGTGCTTCGCAAGGCGCTCGCGCTCAACCTGAAACCCATTGTCTGCGTGAACAAGATCGACAAGGACGACAGTGCGATCGACAAGACCATCGCCGCAGTCGAGGATCTCTTTCTCGAGACGGCCGAGAACGACGATCAGCTGACCCTCAAGTTTCTCTACGGCTCTGGTCGCAGCGGCTACATGAACGAGACACCGAAGAAGGAGGGCACGCTGATGCCACTGTTTGACACCATCTTCTCGACGGTGCCGCCCCCGTCCACGGAGGAGGGGAGCGACCTGCAGATGCTGGTGGCCCAAATCGACGAAAACGCATCCGCGGGCACCAAGATCGCGATTGGCCGCATCTACAACGGCGCCGTGTCCGTTGGCGACATCGTCACGGTCGCACTCGAGGACAAGCGGACCGATGCGCTGGTCAAGAGCATCCAGTTGTACGTCGGCGTGGACAAGATGAAGGTGGAACAGGCCAAGTTTGGCGACATCTGTCTCCTGGAGCTACAGGAGCCTATCGGACAAAAGGTGCCTCTCACCATTGGTGGCACGATCGGCAAGCAAGGCGACGTCAAGCTGTTCCCGTACAAGCGGCCCGACGAGCCGACGTACAGTCTGATTATGCAGGAGAGCGAGGCGAGCTGGAAGAGCAAGGAGGCCGACGAGTTCAAGGGCAAGTTCAGCGCGCTGCAAAAGCGGCTTGAGCGGGAGGCGATGGTCAACACGGCTCTGCAGCTGAGTTTTGCTGGTCAGCGGCAGGCGACGCTGATGGGTCGTGGCCCGCTGCACCTGTCTGTCATCATCGAGGACATGCGCCGCGAAGGCTTCGAGTTCGAGATCCAGGCCCCACGTGTGCTGACGCGTGTCATTGACGGTGAGGAGTGCGAGCCGTACGAACGTGTGGCGCTCGAGTACAAGGACAGCCTTGTGTCGGACGTCGTCTCCTTCCTGAGCTCCAAAATGGGTGAGATCGGCGAGATTCAGCAGCTGTCCAACGGCCGCGTGCTGATGGAGTGCGTGATGCCCGTGCGTCTTATGTCAAACGTTCCCTTGCGCTTCCACACGCTGACAGGTGGCGATGGCGTGCTCAACCACCACTTCGACTCGTACCGCCCGATGGCTGCCGCGGACACCGACCGCGACACCGGCGCACTCATCTCCGTCGACGCTGGCGAAGTGACTGACTGGGCGCTCTCTGGACTCTGCACGCAGGGCCGCTTCTTCATCCAGCCTGGCGATCAGGTCTACTACGGCCAGATCATCGGCGAGAACACCAAAACGGCCTTCCAGAACCTCGGTGTGAACATCTGCAAGCGCAACGATCAGCTCGGCGGCATGCGTGCCAACGCCAACGACAAAGCCAACAGCAAGCGCGGCTCGTACATGGCACAGCGGTACACCTTCGAGGACTGCGTGTCGTGGGTCGTGGACGACGAACTGGTGACCGTCACACCCAAGTCCATTCGTATGCGCAAGCCAAACTTCAACGGGCGCACATCAATGCGCTCCACAAAGAAGAAGTAACAGCGTGCGTGCACCAACAAACACCTTATTTCTTTCTTTCTCTCTCTCTTTCTGTCTGTTTGTCTCTTGCCTTGTTGTTGTTTTTTGTACGATGCCTATGATGTTATGGAGGCACTCGGCGAGGCGCGCCACATACACACATACACACACACACAAAACAAAAAAAATCAAATTGGGGATATGCGTTAATTCACAGTCTTAATACTTGTCACAGTCGTAACTCTCACTCTCACACACGCGAAATTCACCATCACAGAAACAGCAGCCACAACAGCATCGCAAGCTGCACACATGCTCTCATTGATTCCAGTGACGCTGATGCGCTGGGACACGTGCCAAGAAAAACGAACCCCAAAAGCGTCAGTCGCTCTTGACACAAAAGACTCGGCGAGACGACGCGTGCTTTTGTTCTTCCTGTTCTTTTTTTCTCTCTGGGCCCAAACACTGTCTCAGAGACACACACACATGCACACATAGTCGCGTTGAGCGGAGCGCCTCGCTCAATGTGTGTGCGTGTCGGTTTTTTTCCTCTGTCTCCCCCTCCCCAATACATGATTACTATACATACATCCTCCCATGCCTCTATCACACACGTCTTGCGTCTCTGTCTGTAGCAAAACTCACAACTCCCTGTCGCTCTATCTATCCATCCCCTTTTCCTTACTGGTCGATATTCGTAATGTTTCGCCGCTCGTCGACCGCTCTGTTCCGCGCCACGCCGGCCAATTACCTCAAGGCGATTGTCGGCGTGAAGCGTGTGGTGGATTACACGGTCAAGGTGCGTGTCAAGGACAACAAGGTGCAGACGGCCAACTCCAAGATGAGCGTGAACCCCTTCGATGAGATCGCCATCGAGGAGGCGATTCAGTTGAAGGAAAAGAAAATTCTGGATGAGGTGATTGCCGTCACGATTGGCAGCAAGAAGTCAGAGGAAGTGCTGCGCACGGCGATCGCCCTTGGCTGCGACAAGGCCGTGCACATTGTTGTCCCCGATGCCCAGGCGGAGGAGATCGAGCCGCTCGCTGTGGCTCAGATCTTCCAGAAGCTGCACGAGGAATTCAAGCCCGACATGTGGATTCTCGGCAAGCAGGCCGTTGACGGCGACTTTGGCAGCACGCCCCAGCTCTTGGCGGGTCTGCTCGACATTCCGCAGGGCACCTTTGCCTCCAAGGTCGAGGTGAACGGAAACAAGGTCAAGGTCACCCGTGAGGTCGACGACGGTCACCAGGTAGTGGAGCTGGAGATGCCGTGCGTGGTGGCGGCGGATCTGCGCCTCAACACGCCGCGCTTCCCCAAGCTTCCGAACATCATGAAGGCGCGCAAGAAGCCCATCGACACCCGCGAGGTCTCGGCCCTCGGTGTGGACATCAAGCCTCGCCTCACAGTCGAGACCGTCACCGAGCCGTCGTCCCGCCAGGCCGGCGTCAAGGTCAAGACGACCGACGAGTTCTACGACAAGCTGCACAACGAAGCCAAGGTGCTGTAACGAACCATAGGAAAGAATGACTGAACGGAGCACTCCGCTCACCCACAACAACAACAACACCAATACCACCCACTTTTGTTTCTTTCTCTCTCTTCCTGTTTCCCCGTTTTTTTCTTATTTACGTTTCCTTCTTACTTGTAACAAAACGTACAGGCTTGTCGATGCAACTCGTTCTGAACGCACATAACAGGCCATCCAATTCGCCTCGCTTCACCACTTGATGACAGCAAGTAAGCCATGAAAACAAAAAGAACAAAAACAAGTACACTGTGGTGATAATCGCACAAGGCGGCACTTGGAATGCCGTCGCAGATGATGACGATGATGATGATGATGAACATGACAGATACGCACACGGCGACGCATGAAGGCTGCTGTGCCTGGATTGTTTCACGATGGTCACGTGACAGTATTCACCGATGACTGTGTGTGGTTGAAGGAGACAACATACAATAAAAAGTGCGTATTACACTTCTCACCGTCTATCCGCGCGAAGCCCCTTGTTCTACCACGCCGAAACACACGCGAAAACAACAACAACAACATGAACGACCCTCATCCCTTTCCTCTCACTTAACCTACGGTCTACGGCTGATAGTCTTGCATCTGAGAGATGCGTTTTTCTCTGCTGTTGCGGAAGATATCAAAAGTGCCAACACGCGATGTTGTGCCTGCGTCGGCACTGCAGTACCACCCGCGGTATGTCCCGCCGCGCAAGATGACGCTGAGCTCGTCTTTCGACGCGGTGACAGAGACTAACCGGTTTCTCTCGCTTGAACTGCTGCTGCACAAGTTCAGTGGCCACGTCGGTCGGCGACAGTACAAGATGCAGGCCAACCTGTCACGGCATCTTGACAAGCTCATGGCCCTTGGCGTGGACTGGCATGAGCTCAAATCGCTGAACGCCGACGAGTTGCGCACGCTGTTCCGACACGCTCTCTCACTGACGCCTGATGAGCAGGCGGTGCTGCTGAGTGCGCTCGATGTCAAGTTGTGTGGTGTGTTGCGCCGCTCCACCTCGCGCCATTCGACGAGCTTGTGCATGAACCCGGGACTGCAGGCGTACGGCTGGCGCTGCGGCAAGCACGGCCACGTGAACGACGTCTACTTTGAGGGCAAGCAGCGGGCGAACCCGGCGGCACTGGAGATGGGCTACCGCTCACTGGTGCGTCGGACGGAGCGGGACGGCGTGGCTGTGGAGGTGCGCAGCCAACCTGACTTTTCGATTGTGGGCCGTGGCGAGCCCAACTTGCACCCGCGTGTCTGGTCGGCACCGGAGAACGCGACCTTTGTGGTGTCGGTGATCGGGTACGAGTTTCGCGTGCACCCCCAGGACCCGCGCGCAGTGCCACAGATTGAGGCCGCAGCGAGTGAGTGGGAACTGCACGCGGCTGTCGTGAAGCAGGTGGTGTGGGAGATGCTCGAGCTGCACGCCGTGGAGCGCGACGTGCAGCCTTTGCCGATGCAGCCCGGTGACATGGGGCCGCGCGACGCCCCACCCGCATACAGCAGTGCGTTCACCGTGCACGGACGCGGCGAGGAATCGGGCACGGTGGTCGAGCAGGCGATGCTGACACCCGATGGCGCCGAGAAGCCCTGGTTTCGAACGCCGCTGCCGCAGGCCTACGACAACGGTGTCCTCTCCGCCCTCCCCTTCTCTCCGACTATCATTATTCGGAGCCGCTTCCGTCCAGTCACGCGTAACGTCGCGGCAGCAAACGCGCAAGACGAACAACGAAGAGACACTGTGGGACACCAGCTGATGCAGCCGGTCGTGGACTTGACCTGCTTCGTGCATCCCGCGGCGTGCTTCTGGTGGAACGCGGAGGACGAGGAAAAGTGTGTCAAACAGATCCTCGACTACGCCAAACGGTTGCCCTACTCGCTGCCGTTCAACCTCTATCTCCGCGTGGACCCTGCCAAGATCGGTCGCCTCCATCCAGACACGGCGGCCGAGCAGGAACGTCTCCTTCAAGAAAAGTCGGCCTTTTTCGATCTCCATCACTTCCGCGACTCGCCATTACACAGACACTGACACACAGAATCTAATCTCACCGTTAAAAAAAAACAAATAAGAACAAACCGTACAACAACAAAAAAAAAGAAAACCGCGCGTACTGAAATGGTTAGTCCGAAGCCTCCAATCTCCTCCCTGTGGTTCCATTTACCATTTTTCTCTCTCACTTCATCCATTCCATTCTCCGTTTCCCTTCCATCCCGCATTGTCTAGGTCTGCGCTCCACTGTACCTTTTTTTTTACCACCACTAGCACCAGAAACTCCCTTCCCCCGGACGGCTCCCACAGCATAAAAACAACAACCACACACACCACCAGAGCCACGCCACGATGCCCGCTACTCCAACCGTTCGCATGCGCACGCGCGCACAGCAGTCGCCGCAGCGTCTTTCAAAGGATGCCAAGCTGAAGCGTCGCGAAGAACGTGAAAAGCAACAGACCGCCATCAGCAAGCCGTTGATCTGGTTCTTTGTGTTTATTGTCTTGGGCTCAACTGTGGTCCAACTGTACTTCTCCGTCGTGTCTTCTCCCAAGATGAAGGACTAAAATGGAAGATCTCACGTGTCCGCCGCTTCTCCTCCCTCGGTCTCGTTATTTGTTCATTTGGATTCATTTTTTTTTATTCATTTGGATAATGGGCTTTAGCCATCGGCGCGGATGTCTTTCCTCAAAAAGAAAAAAGCTAATTATCGTTGGCCCATTCGGTACTCGGTGGAGTGTGCAAGCAGGTCGTGGCTGGCCTCGCTCTGTGTTGGTTCCCAATGAATTCGTGCGCAATGTGGACCACAACAGCTTCCCACGCTTTGTGGTCTCTGTCAAGACGTTCCTTGCATGTCTGTAAAAGACCGGCGCACACGGACAGTACAGTCTCGAACCACACACGTACACACCTCAACAGCCAACCTCTGACCTCCTCCTACCCTCACTCTCTCTCTATATATATATATATATTTCATACGCACGTCAAGTTCGTTGAGAACCACGGTGACGCCTCGGCCCCGCTGTCTTTCTTCCGCATCTCTCATGTTCGCGCGCTGTGGAATTCTGTGCCGCAACTTTTTTGCGCGCACTTTTGTGGGTGGAATGGGCTTCAATGTGAAGCGCCCCTATCGCGTTGACATTCGCATGGAGCACGACAAGAAGCGCCGCATTCGTCGACGCAACGTTGGCACCCGTCGTATGCTCAAGTCGTAAGATGAGCTACTGTTGTTGTTGGTGGTGACAGTTTGTACAAGTGTGATGGCGTCGTTCCCATTTTGTCTACACAATGGTTTAAAAGGAAAAAGAACAGAAAAAAAAGTAGCGATGCACCTCCGCGATACAGGAGTGGCGAATCTGGCGTGTCTGGTGCGACGGGTATGCTTGCCGTTCACGGGTCAGTGCGGTGCATGCACACACACACACACAAAAGCAGAAGAGTGAAAGTGGGGGCCCCGTATTGGACCATCCGCAACTTGTCGAGACTTGCGTGCGAGTGTGAACCTATCACTTGCTGCCCTCCGTCCGCTCCCACCTGTCAAGCAAAGCGTATTGCCACATCGGCTGTTCTGCCTGCGCGCACATCATTCTCCCCCCTCCCTCCCCCCTCCCCTATACTCTTTCTTTCTGTCTCTCTTTTCTGTACAGTGAATACGTCGTTGCCACTTTGTACACCCGTGCGGCTATGCACTCATCCTCACTCTACGGAAAGGCCACCAGTCGCGGTGACCGCAACGTCGCGTCGCCACACGCAGCTGGCACGACTCCCACCACGTACGACCGAGAAATGGAGGAACAGGTGCACCAAGAAAATGAGGCGATGCTGAATGCGCTGGGAGCCAGCGTGAAGAACATGAAGGCAATGGCTGGTCGCCTCAACCACGAGGCAGAAGAGCAAAACTCGTTGCTACAGAGTGTCAACACGGCATTTGTCTCGGCCCGCCGCGGCGTGGGCACGGCGATCCACGGAGTCGAGGAAATGGCGCGCACGTACGGATGGCGCTACGTCGTCGTCGTCGCATTGGTGATTTTTGCTCTCTTCTATATCATCATGCGGGTCGTTCTCTCAGCGGCCAGGCGCAAGACCACGGCAACGTGATCAGTGCCGCTCCTCTCATATTGGGCTTTTTGCTGTCATTCTTGCTGCTGATCTTGTTTTTTTTTTCATCCTAGTACATGTTGCTTTCAAAAACAATTGCAAAGGCGTCGTGAACCGAACGCGATACCGTGTCGCTGGTACCCCGATTCACTCTTGCCATGTCTCTGCTGCGCGTGTCTTCCTCCCCCCCCCTCCGCCATCACCATTCCCTTCCCTCTTTCACATTCGCTCTCGTTTCCACTCGCGCTTGGAGTCCAGAAGAACACAAAAAAAAAGCACAAAAGACGTGCTCTATGCAGCCAGTATGGCACGTACCCTCCTGCTACACTTTTGATGGGGTCTGGAGCACTCAGCGTATTGAAGGGTACGCGCTGATTGTGGAGGAGATGAAAAAGCGACCAGACTTCTCCGTGCAGTTTTCTGACTGTCACCGCGCGTACGTGTGCCCAAACTGCGACACCTTCTTTGATCGAAAGATCGACGTTGTCACCCGGCATGCCCTTCACTGTCAGCACCGCCGTGCGGGCTCAGGCACAGATCATCGTGGTTGGTGGCCGCCAGCGTTCAGCAGCGCGGTTGCCTTGGAAAGAGACGATCCCGCCTGACAGAGCGGACACGCAGATGCACCATCTCTTGTGTTTTTGTTTTGACTTTGCATTCGTTGATACCCTATTCCTCGCCTCGTTGGTGTGACAACAAACCGTAAAATCGTATTGCTGCGGCTTCCGTTCACGGCAGCGCGTGAGTCTTGCGTTGCCTGTGCACCTCGCGGCAACCACACTTATCTGGTGACAATCACCTTTCTTCATGACGGCTTTTGTCACGTGTACAGTGACGCCTGGGCCCGCCATCACTCTCGCCTTCTGCTCTCTCTCTCTCTCTTTCTCGCTCCCTCTCACACGCACATACAAAATAGGTTTCCGATGTTCCGCAGGCTCGCATTCCCTTTCTTCGCCAGTGGCTGTGCTCTGGCAAGTCGTCCCGCTGTCGCAACGGCGGCCCAGCGCCATGTCTCAAGCAAGCAAAACGAGCCTACCGAGGACGCAGAGTTTGAATTTTTCGAAGATGACCTTTGGTTTCTTGACGAACTGCTCGACGAAGGCTCCAGCGACCTTTTCACGTACATCCCAGACGACGACGGGCCTCTGCTTTCGTACGAGCCACCTCGCCAGCAGTAAAACAACGTGGGCAGTTCCGCATGCCGATGGTGTACTCCCAAGTTGAAGAGTTTGCCGCTTTGTGGCGTTTTTTTTGTTTACTATTTATGTCTTGGTTAACGTATCTATGGTTATTTCTGCGGCCGCGTCTGTGTGTTTTCTGTTCATAAACAGATTGGAAATAACTGTGCCGTCTGTGCGTTCGAAAACAACGATGACACAAAAGTCGGGCACATCTGTCTGACGAACAACAACAACAACAACGGCTCTTTACTGCGCCGTCTCGCTCTCTCTCTCTCTCTCACCCGATCCACTGTCTGCACCTTGTTTGGGCACGTGTCCGAATGTCACATCGTGCGCCTCCGCACGTCACGCACATGCCGCCGCCAAGCTAAAAGTGGGATCTGTCCAACCACCCCCGGTCTTCAATGTCGAGAGCATCTATCCACCAACTACTCGCCCCCCCTCTTTCCTCACTCCCAATCTCCGCGTTATCTCTTCGCTTTTCTTTCTCCTGACGCAGTGATATTCTCATTATCGTGCGCATGACAGTTGGCACTCAGCTCGCTGTCACAGGGAGACCAAGCAGTACAGCCAAACCCCGAGTCACGCCTTGATTGTGTGCACGCCATGGATGCGGTGGCTGGCCGAAACCGAGTCACCAAGCGGCAAAGACCACGTCGTTGGCATCGAAATCGAACAACTGCAGGGGACTCACATACAACGCAGTGTTGCGTGGACGCCTGTGACTGGTGGCTGCACAGACCACCGTTTGGTGTCTGCGATGTGCGACCGCTGTGCAGTTTGCC
This sequence comes from Wallacemonas sp. MBr04, assembly GCA_030849635.1. NCBI lineage: Eukaryota > Euglenozoa > Kinetoplastea > Trypanosomatida > Trypanosomatidae > Wallacemonas > Wallacemonas sp. MBr04. Next base: position 4,982 of record JASANR010001471.1, on the reverse strand, counting down.
ACACCTGGAGTCGCTCAACGTCAGCAGCCCCACACGAAAGGGGATGACCCCTTTGCAACATTGCCAGCAACTCAAATCACCGTCGCTCGTCCAAACACAGGTGCTGGAGCGAGCATCTTGTGAGTTTGGCGCTCCTCCCGCACGCGCCATCCCTGCATCGCGTCAAGGCCTCCTTCAGCGCGGTGAGTGTCGTTGATGGCCTCGCATCGGGGCCGTCTCCCGACCCCAAAGCCCGAGTGTGTGATGGGCCAAAAATCCGTAAATGGATCCTCTCTCTCATTTTCTCCTTCTCTCTTTTTTTTTCTCCTCTCTGCGCGTGCCCGTCGGGGGCAGATTAGGCGCCCCCCCCGCCTCCTCCTCCGCCTCGGCCAGCAACCCAGCCCCCCCCCCCCCCCTCCCCACCCGAGCAACCAAAAACAAAAACACACACCAAACAAACTGGGAACAAAGCACCACAAAAAACAAGTGCCATACCTCTCTCCATTCCCACTCGATTGTGTACAGTCAACAACGCCAAAATGCTCGCGGCCGTGACGGTGGCTTTTGCCTTCCCCTTTCAATAGCCAACCCGCGGATGACAGACTGTTGGCCAGCTCCCCTCATGTGATACCACACCATGTCCTCCTCTTCTTGTTTTTCTCTGTCTGCTTTGCCTGTTTGGATCCACAAAGCTGTTCATTCCCTCTCTCGTTTTATCTCCAAGCACACAACCGCGAATATCCACAGATGGCGACTCCGCGTTCACATGATTCAGAGTCTGACTCAGAGTTCAGCCTCTCCTCGTGGCCAATGGTCACCGCCGAAGAGGTGCACCACCAGCCAGCGAAAGAGGAAACCGCATCCACCGCTCTCTTGTCGCACGTCTCGCCGGCCAACCCAGATCACTCGACTGCGATCGGTGACGCGACTGAGGCGTCGCGCGAGACAAAAGACCCCGTGACATCACTGCGAGAAAATGGACACGTGCAGGTGGCTCTGGTCGTGGACGGCACGACGGGAATGAAGGCGGCTCTCAAAGACTTGGCAAGTTACCTGCCAGCAGTTGTAACCGAATTCCAACGCAGCTATGGCACCTTGTGGCGCTTCGCACTTGTTGTCTACCGAAACGACACGGCGTACGTGCTTCAAAAGTCGTTTGTCACGGCTGCCGATGTCGTGGGTCAACTTCACAGGATGGTACCGGTGCACCCGAAGTTCGAGAATGACGACTGCTTCGCTGGTCTCACTGCTGCCGCAAACGAACTTCTCTGGTCTGCCTCACAGCGCGCGATCATCTGGTTGGGCAGTCGGCCCCAGTTCCTGTTGCATGGATTACCTTGTGTGGCGCAGTTGATGGCGCAGAACCTGATTGCCTGCTACTTCCTCGAGGTGGACCACAACGCTACAGTCCACATGATTGATGAGATGAAGCGAGCATTTTCACCAGTCGGCGCTGTTCTGGAATCTTGCAACGAGTCGCATATCCCGTCTTCGCTGCGGCACGTGTTGAAGGCGATTCTGTATGCCTCTGTGCGGTGTGCAGTAGCGAGGGGACCTGCCATTGACACATCAGCTGTGTTGGGATACACAAGATGGGTGTTGGTTGCCCTGAATACCGTCCGCGTGACGATGGACGTGCCACCTGGCGTGCACCCGCTTTCCAAGTTGATGACACGCTTTCCGCCCTCACACGAGGAAAGAGTGCCGGTGCAACTTGAGGCCGAACCGTTCGCCGAGGGTGAACTGTGCGACGTCTACCGTGTTACAGTTGAGCATCCGACATTCTTCGCGACGTGGCGCGGGGCAGGCGAGAAAGTGGCCAAATTGGCGCGCTACACAATTCCGCAGTGGGCTCAGCAGCGCGTGCACATCCGGTGCGTCACGACGTTCCTGATGCGCGAGTTTTCTGCGCGACTCTCCCAGCGCGACAAGCAAGGTACACACCGACGGATGGAAAGCGTGCCCGCCCAGCTGGCAGAATACAGCGGTCACGCGTTCGTGGTGGAGCCGTACGTCGCAGGTGAGTTTCTCAAGTTCAACAATAACAACGGCACCACGTGCGGAACCGCGGCGCATCCCGTGCCGCAAGCCTTCAGCCACTTCACACATCACTACACTGGCGGCCGCTTGATCGTCGTGAATCTTCAGGGTGTCATTGGAGAAAAGTGCTACATGTGCACGGGGGCTGTCATTCATACCGCCTCGCAGGATAAGATCCTGCCCGACTCGACGAACCTTGGCCCAGCAGGCATGATGGCCTTCTACAGCACGCACCGATGCAACGACGTGTGCCGTCTTTTGGATCTGCGTGACGTGCTGAGAGACGACGACGCGCTGGAGGAGTGTGTGGAGAAACTTGCCCGTGAGAAGCGCCCCATTGGTGCGTGGATTGCCGACCACTCTAAGGTGTGATGCTCACACCCGGCCGGTAATAGGATCTCCCGCCTCTTTCTTTCCCTCCTCCAAAGTAAACCTCGATTTCTCTTTTCTTTCTTGTGGTGAGCGTGCACGCGATGCTTCTTCTAACAGGTGGGACGCTCTTCATCCTTCTCTCTTCCTCTCCACTCGTATATGCCAAACACTGAAACCTGCAACAACAACAACAAGAACAACAATAGCAACAGCACTACGCATGATCTGTCTGCTAGTTTGACGCATGTCGACTGTGTGTCGACGTCTTTCCGTGTCTCGTTTCGCAGAATCTCTCTCTGACGCATTCTTTCGCCCACTGTCTTCGCTCCCCCTCGTTGTCACAACTTCAGCCTCAGTCACAACTACACAGCATGCTCTACTTGATCCATACGTACAGTGGCGGCGACTCGCATCGCTGCCCCCTCTTGCCTTTGCCGCTGCCGCGCCGCAGTGCCGCATCGTGAATGAAATGATCGGCGCAGGCTTCTCCACAAGGCACTACTCCTCCCAGTTGGTGCAGCGCAGCGAGTGCGAACGTGTGGATGTCGGAGAGGAGCGCCTCTTCGCTGATGAGACCGTCCCGCGTGCACATGTCATTAACGTGACAGACGCAGATGATGAAGGGAACGTGCCTGCCTCGCTTGTCGCGTCCTGTTGGTGGTTCGCACGCCGTCATCCGCAGCACGTCCCCATCTCTCTGTTACTCACAGGCAAATTCTTTTTCTCTTTTGAAGAACTGCGCAGGCTGAACTTCGCCCATCGTGTGGAGGTGCTGTACATTGCTGTACCGACAACCACCGCTGGTCGTGACTATCTCTCGCCACTCGCCACATTCACCAACGTGCGCAAGGTGTGCGAGTTCAGCCCGTGTGGTGATGTGCGGTGGATGCTCTCGTGCCCACAGCTGGCGTACGTTGACGTGATGGGATACAACCGACCCGCCGACTGGAATGCGGCTGAGGTGTTCCCGCAGCTGCCTGCTCTGACGGAGCTCATCGTCTACGTTGGTGGAATGGGGTGCTTGTCGTGGCTTCCAAACTGCACAAAACTGATGAAGCTGACACTCGATGGCTGTGAGTGGCTCAAAATTGCGACACGTTTTCCACGATGCCGGACTTGACCTATTTGAAACTTGTCTTTGATGAACTCACCGACCTGTCTGGACTCACACGCTGCCCCAAACTCCAGTTTCTTGATTGTGATGGCACTGAAGAATTGACAGACGGAAGCGCACTCGGTTCACTTGATCAGCTCAAGGAACTCCGCATTTCACATACTGGCATCACAAACATTGGCTGGATCAGGGGCTGCACAGCGCTGGAGACACTTAGCCTCTTCAACGTTCACATCGATGCGGGGTTCGACGCACTGGTGGGTCTTCGCTTCTTACGCAGTATTAATCTGATGGCTGGCGACCCGTTCGACTTTGCGTGGGTCACGACAGCGCAGTGCCCACTGGAGGAGGTGGCGGTGGAAAACTACGCCGTCGAAAGCGCAGTNGGTCACCACAGCGCAGTGCCCACTTGAGGAGGTGGCGGTGGAAAGCTATGCTGTCGAAAGCGCGGTGCTCGGCCTCGAACACCTGCGAAACGCCAGGATGCTCAAGAAGCTCTCGCTCCAGAGCAGTGCACTGTACGACTGGGTCGGGGACTGCGTGATGCTGGAGGAGCTGAGCATTGTGTGCCGCACGGGCACGGCGGATGTTCTGGACCGCCTCTTCTCTTTGCCTCACTTGCGGTCGCTCTCGCTGACCATTCGTGGCGACGGCGAGGCCGCTGCTGCCGGTGCCACCAACGCGTCGGGTGCGCGTCCTGTCTCGACAGGCCACGTTGCCCCGCTCGAGGACGTTCACGTGCGCTCATCGGAGAACGAGCTCGTGGATGGGGTGCACTTGCTCGACTGCATTCGTCACTGCGCGTCGCTGCGTCGCCTCACACTCAGCGGTGTGCCGCTTCTCGGCGCCGACGGTGCGTGGCTCCGGTCCTTGACGTCTCTGCAATACCTGACCGTAAGCCAGTGCGAAGCCCCCGCCGCCTTGGACGACGTCGGCTTTCTGGTGCGGCTCAAGGAGGTGGCGATACACAATGTCCGTCAGTGGCGTGGGTTCGGCGACAGGTGGGAATGCCACGAGCTGGAGAAGCTGGACATCCGCGCCTGCGACGACCTCTCTGATCTCTCCACGCTGCTCTCGGGCCCGCCCCTGCACCACCTGACCACCGTGATCCTCAGTAAGCTCTCAATTGCGGACTTTTCCTTCCTCGGTCACGCCACGGAGGTTCGTGAGGTGATCATGACGTCGCTCCCACACCTTGTGACCGTTGCGGCCCTTCGGCGTTGTCGAAACGTGAGCTACTTCCGTTTGGATGGCTGCCCACTGGTGCAGTCCCTCGATGGCCTCGAAGGCTGCTGCGGCTCCCTCGCTGAGTGCGAGCTGACTGGGTGCGCGACGCTTGCCGACACGACCACTCTGCGGAGTATGACGGAACTCAAAAAGCTCGCAGTCCACCACTTGCCAATGGTCACCAGGCTGTATCTGGGACCAAACTCGCGACGTCTGGAGGAGGTTTCCGTGTCGTCGTGCCCAAGTGTCA
>JASANR010001470.1:0-67736 GCA_030849635.1 Wallacemonas sp. MBr04 | reverse complement strand
CGTCATGTTCACGCGCCAGATCTCACGCTTGCAGCGCAGGCCGTACTGGCCGCACAGCTTCATCTCACGGTCGAGACGCTCCTTCTCGAACGGGCGGCGGGGCGCCTTGGACACACGGTTGAAGTTGTTGTAGTTACGCATTCTTGGATGTGTATGCTTCTTTGTGTTCGCAGAGAAGAAGAAAAAAACGCTGTTGATATTGTTGTTGTTGTTTTGTGATGGTAGTGGTGGTGAAAGAAGAAGAAGAAACAGAGCAGGGGGAGAGCAGGCAAAAAAAAAAAAAGAGCGTGGTTGAGGGGAAATGGGGAGTAGAGAAGGGATGAGTCATGGGGTGGGTGGCACACCATTGAAAGCAGGCATTACCCGCAAGTGGTGCTATTACTGTTCGCATCGTGCTATAACAGGACGAGAAGGGGGTCACACGTGCCACAGCCGTTTCATTTTTCCTTTTTTTCTCCACCTCCGTCACTGACGCCCCGCGCGAGACAGTGAGGTACAGTGCGTGGACAGTGGCAAGCGCAGACACACACACACTCACACACACTGCCACTCAACGAGACTCGATATGTACGTGGTAGTCCACATCACACAAAGAGCGAGTGTGGAGAGTGACGAAGCAAGGGGGAGACATGGCAATCCTTGCACCATGCGATGACATGCGTGCTGCTCCGGTTTCTCTTTGTTTTGATTTCAAATATTCATTTTTTTCTCCCGTCACGATCCGCGAAAAGCACTGGCAAAGAAAAAACACGAAATACGTGCGGAAAGCAAGGAATGGTGGGACACGGCAGTAGAAGAAGACTGGAAGCAAACTGTATAGTGAGCCCAGAAGCAAGGAAAAGTACAAAAAGGGGGAAATTGGAAAAAAAATGCGCACGTTTGATTCACTTGACCTTGCGGTACAGAATGAGGATGATCAGCGCAATCAGGCTCGCGATGACGGCACCCTTGATAATCCACTCCTTGTAGACCTGCCAGCGCATCTCGCGAATCACCTGACGGGACTCCCCGAGTTGCGCGTGCGTGCTATCGACCGTCTGAATGCTGTTCTGGATCGTCTCGCGCTGCTTGCCGAGGGACTGGAGTGTGGTGTAGCCGGTCGTGTTGGTCTGCTCGCTTGTCCGGAGCGCACGGCGGATGTTCTCGTTGGCCTCGTTGGTGCTGCTCTGTGCCGTGACCACGCCGGGCAGGGTGCTGGGGTAGCCCCCGGCCGCCGCACTGGTTGTCGCTGCCCCACTGCCGCCACCAAGGGTCCGCTTCATGCCGTCGACGAGGTCGTCTTCGTAGGGGTGGCGAGGCATCGTTTTTGTTTTTGTTTTTTGGACGGAGCTTGCAAGTAAGTAAAGGGGGGAAAGGAAGAAGGGAAACTGGGAGGTGAGAGGTGGCCAAATGTATATCTGCCACGACACGGGGGAGGCTGTTGTTGTTGTTTTTCTTCGTGAGTGCAACGCGCAGAATCCGTACAGTAACAAGGAGTAAATGACAGGACGGTGAAAGAGATGCAGAGAGAGGGGGGAGGGCAAAAGTGGACGGAAAATGAAAGTATGGTAAGAGCAGGATGCGCTGCCAAGTACTCGAGTGCGCTGGTGGCTCAGTGATGGATCGGTTGTGACTGAGACACAAGAATGACATGACGGTGTGGTGGCCACGGTGAGAGTCTCGTGAACACTGCACAACAGGCGCACCTCTTCGACGAAAGCAAAAACAAAACAAAAAAGCTGCCCATAGAGAGAGAGAGAGTGACCAGTGTGAGGCATGCGGCAATCGAACCAACACCACCACTGGTGCGGTTCGCATTCATTCTTGCGCATGCACAAAGCAAGCGTGTGTGTGTTTGTTTAGAGTGGTTTGATTTGGTGTTGTGGTGAAGGGCGTTCGATGAACTGTTGTTGGAGTAGTATCACATTACATGAGAGGGGGGGGACGTAAGCACACACACACATACACACGCGCACGCACGCGAGTGAAGTGCTGCAAAAGGGGGAAAAAAAAAAAGCAAAGGCGGAACAAGGAGTGATCAAAAACAAAAAAAACACAAGAGAGAGCAATGGCTCTGCACTACGGTCAGCCGCTTGTTGGCGTACGTTACATTTGCTATGGTCGCACTGGCAACTGCAAGAAGAAAGAAAAAAGCACGCAGGAAACGACGGGCGGAGAGCTCACATTTGACTCTTATCAAGAGAGAACGGTCAATATATAGTCTTTACAAAAGCGAAGAAAAAACATTTTGAAACCCAAAAATTATTTGCTACGCACTGCGAGCGTGTGCCACGAGCAGCACTGGCGACGGTATCGCTGGTACCTACTTTGCATGATGCTGTCGACGCCGCGCCTTGTTGGGTGTGGCCGTGTCGGACTCTTGGGTGTGCGTTGAGGGTCGTCGCTCCTTGCCACCGGATCCGTTCGTGGAGTTGGAAGATCGATGCTCCTTGCCACCCGATCCGTTCGTGGAGTTGGAAGCTCGATGCGAGTGTCCGGTGGTTGAGCCGCGCGGTGCCTTGGTGGGGGCGCCTGTGAGTGAGGGCAGGCGCTGAGCGGTGACCTCGCTTCCCTTGCGTGCCGTCCCACCGCCACCGCCACCGGCTCGGCGCGCCTTCACGATGCCTCGGCTGTGATGATGGGTGCGCGCAGTCGGGACCTGCACCGGCACCGGCGCGGCACGCGTCGTGCTCACCGCCGGGCTGCTGCTGTCGTTGCCGTTGTGTGCCGCCGTCGAGTTGGGACCCACGGGGCCGACAGACCCACGTGCGGGCGCGTTGCCAGGAAGCGATTCACTTCTGGGGGTCTGGAACGGGGCGGAGCGGCTACTCGCGTCACTGGGCGTCCTCACGGCGTCATGCCACGTGTTCGGTGGCGCTGTCCCATTCATCGGCGGCTCGACGCTGGACGGGGAGACGACCGGGTCCTCAACGACCGCCCTCAGCGTCTTGGGCGGCTCCGTCGCGGCGCGAGTGCGTGGCGACACCCCGGACCGCGCGGCGATCGACGGTGGCTTTGGAACCGGCGAGGCGCGACTGCTCGCTTTCGGCGATGGTCGTCGCGTCGTGCCGTTGTTGGACTTCACCGGCGGCGTGGGCACCGGCCGCGGCGGAGGCGGCGACGCTTCTGCGGGGGCGCCACCCGCGCTTCGGGCAGGAGCTGATGCACAGGAGTCGCAGCTCCCGTCGCGCGCCGGCGGTTGCGGCGATGGTGGTGAGGAGGATGCACTCGTTACCGGCTTCGCTGTCACGCTTGATGAGCGACGCCGGTCAGCCCGCTTGACATACGTCTTCGGGGAGCTTGGCACGGCTGCGAGACCGGCTTGACTCGCAACTGGTACTGTGCTCGTCGCGTACGGGCTGGCAGCCGCCACCATGCTGGAGGTGCGACGGTCGCGGCGAGGGCGGGTCTCGGCACGGCGTGCGTCGCCCTTGGCGCGCTCCTCTGCACCGCTGTTGACATCGGCAGCGGCCGACTGTGGCTCGAGGCGAACCGCTGACGGTGGGTTGGCGCTCTCCTGCTCCCCTGTGGTAGCGTTGGCGACAGCGGTGGCGCGGTTCTTGGCCAGTGCGGATGCTGCCGCTGCCCTGGCAGGCATTGCGCTGTGTGGCTCCCCATCGTCCGCGGCAGCTCGAACGGCCACGTCCACCGAGGGCGACTGACCAACGTGACGCCGCGCACGTCCAGAGCTGGGCTTGTGCGACGAGACGTTTCCACCACTGTCACGGCCATCGCGATGCGTGGTGTTGTGGTTGGGGCTCGCGGGGGACTGGCTGCCGGTCGTGGGAACACTTGTGCCGCCGGAGGACGACGACGCCGGCGCGAGACCACGCCGTGCACGTCTCTGTCCAGGCGGGCCCGGGACCATCACGTTGACGCGCTGGGACTTCGCGAACGAACCAGACCCAGCACCACCACCGCCACCACTGGTGCCGTTGCTGATGTTCTGTGTGGGAGATGAGCTACTACGGCCGCTGAGTACGGTGCCTGACATGGGCGACACCGAGACGACCGACACGCGCGGTATCGCAAAGAGAGAGGCGCCTGTGGTACTGCCATGCGCACTGCTCGGTCCACTGCCAGCACCTGCCAGTGCGTACGAGCCTCGCCGCATCGGCGCGACCGATGACTGTCCGAAGCCGCCCATGCCAAACAGTGCGTGCGTCGTCACGCGGTGCTCTGCGCGCTGCAGCATCATCGGTGTGCCCAGCACCGTCCCCGCCCCTGTCGTCCGTACGGAGATGGTCTGTGTGCTCTCGCCAAGAGGATCGGCGCTGATGCAGCTGCAGCCGCTGTTCAGACCCATGAGTGGAACGTGCGTCTGCGGCAGGCCGGCGGCTGGCCAGACGGAGCGACGTGGGTGCTGGTTGGGTGTGTGCTGCATCTGCGACTGCGACTGCTGCGGTGTGAGTGCGGGTGGCGTGCTGCCGGACGGCTGGAAGGCTTCAGATATCTCTGCCAGTGTTGTGTTGGGGTGAAACAGCGTGCGGAGGTGCTCAAGGCACGTCGAGACCGCGCCGTCCCCAAGCGACTGGCGCGTGGCACTGCCGGAGTACCCCGACGGCGGCGCAGCAACGTGGGTCGCGAAGGTGTTCGCGTTGGTACCCACCAGCGACATGCGCGGCAAGTACTGCGCGGCCAAGACGGGGAGTGAGTGGCTGCTAACGGACTTACTCCCCACGTAGCCAGACGCGGAGAGAAAGTTGCTGTTGTTGTTGTTGTTGTTGTGACTGTACGCATTGTTGCTGCTGTTGTTGTTGATGCGACTCAGGGAGCCGCTGCTGATGTCAGCAGTGGAGCTGTGCGAGAGCCGGTGGCGTGCATCCATGTCAGAGCCCCTCAGCAAGATGACGCCGCCTGTGCCTGCGCTGGTGGCGGCCACACCCGTGCCCGTTCGGCTGTCGAGTCGCCCAAAGATGGGATTGACGGGCACGAGCGGATCTGTCAAGAACGCCGAGTTGGAGTGCTCGAGACGCAGCACGCGCAGCTGCTCGCCCAGCTCTTCGGTGAGCATCGTGGTGGTGTTGGTGTTGCACGCCGAGCAGGCGATCGCGGTCTCCTCGGCCACGACGACGCTGAAGTACGATACAAACTCAAGCGCTGTCACGTACACCATGCCGAGGTGCTCCTCATCTCGAAGGCGGCTTAGCAGGATCGAGCGGTTCTCGTCAGCGGGGGCAGTCTGTGAGGTGCGGTGCCCTGTTCGGTAGGTCGCCGTGCCTGGCTCACGTGAGCCGTTGGACCCCGAGTCCGGCACATCCAGCACATTGTACGCCTTGACGCTGCTACCTTGCGTGATGTCCAGCTCGTTCATGTTCTCGTCGATCTGTTTCAGCACGTGGCTGCAGAAGGACTGCACTAGGACAAGGCTGTCGTCGTGGATGCACTGGAAGATGATGTTGCTCTGCTCCTCCGTGACAGGTTTGTCGACCCGCGTGTTTGAGAAGCGAATGAGGCCCCAGAACTCCTTCTGCGTCAGCTTGCCATCGCGGCGGCGGTTGAGTGCGCGGAACACGCGGTACGTGCGCTCGTCTGATCCACGGTGCAACAGTTGCTCCTGCACGTGGATGAGCGTCGGATACAGCCACGGCATCTTCACCGCCCGCTCGCGCTGCGTCGCGCGCAATCGACTCAGCGCCGCCTCTGTTGTCAGGGTGGAGAGATTGACCTTCTCGGCAACGCAGGCGGTGTCGTGGCCGCTCGCATTCCACGTGGGAAGACAGGAGGAGCCGTTCGTTGTGGCCGAGTCGCTCGCGATGTCTTCACTCGGCGCCGCCAGCGGGCCACGATGCATTCCGGAGTCGGTGGTGGGACCCTCAGATGCATCTGTGTGCACCTCGACCAGGGTCATCACTGCGGCCTCGCCGATGCGGTTCGCGCACGACGGATTCTTACTCACGCCGGGGGGTGCATCGTCGTGGTTGTCGGGCATGTCAGGTTGCGGTGCGACCGTGACGGACTTGGAGGCACGCCTGGAGTCAGCGCCGAGAGGGAGCCGTGGAGGGGGAGCCGGGATGGACCGCGCGGCACGCTCATCCTCATCCGAGTCGGTGTCTGTGCTGGTGGGAGACAGGGTGAGTAGCCGTGAGCTCACAGACCCACTGCATGCCCGTGGCTCCAGGTGTGGCTGTCGCTGTTGTTGTGATTGTTGTGCGGTAGGTGGTACGGTAGCTGTTGAGGCGGCTGGTGTTTCGAGTAGCGGTGTGTCGCGGCTCGCTGAGGCAGAGCCTGGTGGTCGTGTGTGCGTGGAGTGCGTGGACTCTGCCTTGCCGCTTTCCTCAGCATCGTCCTTCTCATCGACAACGCTGCACTCGCGACTGCTGCCGTTGCTGTCATCATGATCCTTGTCATCATCGTTGTCATCGTCAGAAGAGGAAGAGGAGGCATTCTGGCCAGGCTTGTTTGTCACCAGCGGCGAGCTGGATGTCCCGTTCGCTGGCGCGAGTGGTCCCCCTGTGCGGCGCATCGCCGCGACACTCGACGCCGTCCGTGCGAGCAGCCCACCTGCCTTTTGAAGCGTCTGTGTTTTCTGTGGCGACGCGCTCGAATCATCCGACGAGGACGAGGAGGCACTACGTGGCCGCTTCGAACCGTCTGTGACAGAGACGCAGCCAAAGTCCAGGTCCTGCCCAGAGAGCAGCAGCTCGGCCGGGCTGTCCTCGAGACTGCTGCCGTGCTCGTTCAGCACCTCGTTGACTTGGTTGATGAAGGTATCCAGGTAGACGTGCCCGCGCATCTCCTCGTCAAAGAAGCGGAAGAGGCAGTAGAGCTCCGAGTCCTCGAAGGTGGCCGTGACGGGAGAGAGGCTCCGCATCCGCGAGGCGAACGTGACAAAGTCGATCACAATGCTCGAGATGTCCACGTTCGCACCGAAGACGGAGTCGGTTGGCGTGCCGGGCAGTCTCAGCTCTCCTGGGGCGTCCACCGATGTGTGCCGGGGGAACGGCTTCGGCTCCAGCTGGGGGCTGTTGCCGAGCGTGGAGCAGCTGCTCTGCTGGCGCTGACCGCCGGCGCCGTCGCGGCCCCCACGGTCAGCGGGCACGCTGCTCGGCGTCTGCGAAGACCCGCGGGGTGTGGTGAGCTCCGACCCGGCTCTCTCGTCGGACTGCGTCGTGACGACGGAGCTGTGCGAGGGCTGCGTGCCGTTCAGGTTCTGCTGCGACGTCGGGCGCCCTAGGCTACCTGTTGTGCTCGCCGTGTCGCCGTACTCGCGAAACGCGCGCAGAATGTCATCGGGCAAGTCGAGGTCGGAGAAGGCCCGGCGCACCATGCTCCGCTGCCACTCTGGCCGGTAGTGCTGCGCGAACGGGGCATCGTAGTGTCGCAGAAATCGAACGTACTCGACCGCGGGGATGCCATCCAGCACGAGCCGCGGGGCCAGGAACTGGCAGAGGTAGTACCACGGCACGTCGAGATCGGTCACCTCGCGCATGACGACGCACCACTCGATCTTGTACACGACGCCGGTCCGCATCTCATCGACGCCGTTGAAGGCAACCAGGAGCGAGTAGCGATGCAGGTAGATGAGCTCACGCAGCATGCGGATCGTTTTGAGCTGCTGAAGGATGGTCGGCTCCGACGTGAAGGGTGCGAGACGAAAAGCGGGGTTAGCAGTCGTACCAGTGACGAGCGTTGCGGCAGGAGTGGCAGTACTGGTGGTGGTAGTGGTGGTGGCGTCGTGATCGGACAGTTCTGGTGCGGCGGGGGTCACAGTGATGCTGGGCTGGGTCGAGGAGCGATGTGTGGAGAAGTCGACATACGCCTTGACCAGCTCTAGCATGGCATGCTCGCCGTAGAAGGACCGAATGAACTCATCGTGAACGACGCGAGGGTCCTCCTCGATGATGTCTTCGGTATCGGCCATGTCATCCTCAAAAAGATCCACACTACCGCGTGTCAACACACCCTGGCCGCCCGCGCCGTCGTCGGTGATGCCGGTGGAGCTGGCTCGGCGTCTGACCACGGTATCCTTCTGCAGCAGCCAGGTCTGGTACGTTGGGTACTTGGACTCGGTTTGCAAAATAGCGACCGCCCCGCGATTGCCGGAGACACCAGCGTAGTTGGAGGCGCTGAAGACGGTCACACACTGATTGTTGTGGATCATTTCAAACCCACCAGGCTTCACATCGTGCGAGCGGATAATCATGGAGAGGCCATTGCGCTTGAGGAAGCGACTGGTAATGTTGAGGAGGTACTCGGCACCGCACCCACGCTTGCTGCTTCGCCAGCCGTTGCCTTGATGACGGTCGCCGATCTGCCGTGACTGATACTTCTCGACCGGATCGTTCCAGAGGAGATCGACGAGCAGGCGCTCCTGTCTCGTCTTTTGCTCGATCACGGGAATGCGCTTGACGCGACCAATGTCCTCGATCTCCTGCAGCGTGCAGTCGTCGCGAGGCACACCACCGTGGACGATGCAGTAGCGCTGGTCAACGATCGTCATGAGCGGCATGGCCGTGTAGCTCTCAGACAGAATGCGGTGAATGCGAGACGACTTGACACCGTACTTGCCGAAGAGCTCAGCCAAGAAGCCGTACTCCTTGTTGGTGCGACTGTCCTCGTGGTTGCCGCGGTTGATGTAGACGTACCGGGGGTACGTGCAGAGGAGCGCGAAGACGTGCACGAGCACCTCGCACCCGTACGGTCCACGATCGACGAGGTCGCCGTTGAACACAAAGTAGCGTGTAGGGGACGGTCCACCCGTGACGCGCAGGAGATGGAGCAAATCCTTCATCTGCCCGTGCAGGTCACCGACCACGACGAGCATGCCGCGCGGTGGGGTGGTGACGCGCTGCACGACGGGTCGCTCGTTGAGGATGCGGGTGGCGGCGCGGACAATCGCGACCACCAGACTCGCGCGAAACACCTCGCGGTGCGCGCTCAGTCGGGTCAGTGCCCACATGCTTTCCTCCGACATGTACGCGCCGTTGATGTCAGGCGTGGCGGCGACGCGAAGCCACAGCTGCTGCCGCTTTCGGCGCATGCGTGAACGGCGGCGAGTCGCAACGGCAGATCCACGCTGGCTGGAGAGTGGGTTGCCTTCGCTTTGGCGATCGTCTGTGTCGGTGCCGACATCATCGTCATCGTCATCCTCGTCGTCATCACCAAAGTGGAGGCCACGCTCCTTCGGTGACTCCAGCGCGACCGCGTCGCCCTCCCCTCGCACGACGCCGTGGAAGCTGCACACGATACTCTCCGTATCGCCGCCATGTGTGGCGCCAGAGATGCCCGTGCCAGAGCTTGCGAGCGAGCCGGGTGGCGAGTCGTGCTGCCGTAGCAGTCGGCCTGCGCCGTCCTCATCACCGTCCTCCCCGTTCGCGGCGTCGAGTGCTTGAATGCTGGAACTGCGCAGACCACCGCCCTTTGGGATGTCATCGTCCTCGTCGCCGTAGGAAGAGGCGTTGGACGAGATGGGGTGATTGTACGACTGGGCCATGATGTCATCGAGCTCATCCTGATCATCATCCTCGCCAGACGCGTTGAGGCTCTCGACGATGCCCTCCAGAAAGCCACCGCCGTCCAGCGACTGCGAGACACCCATGCGCTCCTCGAACATATCCAGGCTCTCCCACACCTTGGAGAGGACAGACACGCGGTAACGCTCGCCAACCATGTGTCGCCGCCACAGTCGTTGAATGCAGGACAGCCGGCTCCTCTCTGTCGGTGACAGGCTCGGCATGTTCGCGCGGCTATCGGTGTTGACAAAGTCGGGCTTGAGGCCGCTGATGGCTTCTGTGTTGGGGGTGGTGCCCAGGCCGGGCGTGCCAGGAGACCGGAACGGTGGGCTGGGGGACTTTGTGGTGGTGGCAGTATCAGTGGTGCCTGTGCCGTCCCCGTGGCTCTCGTCGCTGTTGATGGCTCGGCCGAAGGTGAAGGCGGAGAGGGCTGTCGCCTGTCGCGCGTCAGAAGATGTCTCCGTCGCTTCAGTCGATGCGGTCATCGTCGCTGCGGCATCCGTGAGCTGTCTCGCCTCGTTCTGATTACGGCGGTAGCGCAGCGCATTCGTCGCGCGATCCGCCTCAAAGAGCTGCTGGATGGGGCACAGGTGCATCATGCGGGGCAGCGAGAGACCGCCGCAGAACCGGCACGGCTCCGCGCGGCACGTAGTCAGGTGCGAGGACAGACGCGCGGCTTCAACGCGACTGTTGCAGCGCACGCAGCGCGTCCAGTGCTCCTGCGCGTTGCACAAGCTGCGGTGCACCTCGTACACGTAGCCGGGCATCGACATGCCACACCACGGGTTGGGGCACGTCTTCACGCCACCACTGATGTCGCGCTGCGAGTCGGCTTCGTCGATGAGCAGCTGGTACGGGTCCGAGGGCAATTCGTGCATGACGCGGTCTATCCAAGCCTCGACAAGGTCACGCAGACCGAAGCGCGATACGTACTCATCGCCAAGGTCAGCCGCGACCGTTTCTCGGCTACCGCCTTGCATCTCGGAGAAACAACAGGGAGAGAAGATAAAGCGTGGAACCGAATCAGCTAAACACAAGTGCTGGAAAAATAGCTAAACTGCAAGTCTTTTAGACTTGTTGTCTGGAAAAGGGTGAAGTGTAAAAGAGTCAGATCAGGCTTTTACGTTGTCTGGCGTGTATAGCCAATAAATTACATACAGCTGCACTGTCCGCTTCACACACACAAAAAAAGGAAAAACAGCAAAAACAGCAAAAACTGCGAAAACTGGGAACGGGCGAAAAAGAAGAAATGCAAGCAAACAAGTAAACAAGGGCAGATGATGTTGCTGTGTGTGAAAGAGAGAGGGAGAGGGGGAGTTTTAAGCACAAAAATGCCACGAACAAGATGATGAAAAGTAATTGATCACGTTGCCAGTTGCAGTTTTAGGTGTACCAACAATATCACAGCAAACAAAAAAACAGTTAAAGCAAGGTACCTCTTTCTGTTTCTCTGTGTGCCTGTTTTTTTTTAATTGCGTCTGTTTTTTTCTGTTTGTTCGTTTGTCTGTGTGGGTGTCTGCGTGTATGTTACCGCTTTTGACACCACGAATACTAAGGTGTAGAGGGAAAAGCAGACGCAGCCCCGTAGGTGCCGTGGAGACTGGATGTGTTTCTGTAGCAACAGTCCTCCTTGGCTTTCTGTGTGTTTGTTTGTTTTTTGGTTTGGGGGGAGCGTGGAGGGAGAAGGACGGTAAAGCGACCGTGGAGGTAGGTTGAAGAGCGAGAGAGAGAAAGAGTGAGGGAAGGAGGTAGCAAGAAAGGAGGGTGAGAAGAGGATGACCTGCGCAGGGTGTTGGGTTCTGTGGCTGGTATATTGGCCTTCTGGTCAGCAAAAAGAAGACCTCGAGTGGAGCACGATGTGTCTGCCTTTTCTTCCTCCGTGTCTGCGTGGAGACGAACGTCGTAGCCACACACACAGGCACGAGCGGTCGTGGTTTCATGTTGTTTCGTAGTTTGATCTTGTGTTGAGTTGCGCTGTTGCACTGTCGTGGTTGTTGTTTGGTGTGTGTGATATTAAGACAAGGCATTTTTTGATGGAGAAAAAACTGAGGAGGAACAGCAGAGACGCACTGTGAGGAAGAGAGATCGAAACGGCAAGAGGAAGGAGGGACCTGCCACGCACACTTGCAGATCGACTCCTTCTGCCTCACAGCCTCGTTTTCTTCTGAGTGCTCTTTCGCGTTCGCAACTTGTTTTCCCCCCGCTCTCGGTGAATCGAGACGATAATAGTTAATGGCATAAGAGAGAGATGGACAGAGAGAGAGAGGAGAGGGCACGGTGGCTTTCAGAGCTTGTGGTCAAGGCAAACAAGATAGAGGCGATGCGCCGCATTTAGTGACCGTGACCGTAACCGTGGCCGTGACCGTGACTGGATTCACTGGCCTCGTGCGTGTGATCGCAGTCTCCGCAACACGGGCAGAAGTTGAGTCGTTCGCGTTCCTTCTGGGTGTACGGGTCCCATGGCTCCTCGCCGCCGTCGATGAGGGCCTTGACGGGCGCGATGAGCACCGACACGGGTACGTCCCAGGCCTCCGCGAGCTTCTCTGCCGACGCGGCGAGGTTTGGATTCGTGTCACAGCCGAGCAGCACCACCGCCGGCGCCTCAGCGCCCCCGGCTGTCTCTGAGGACTTGTTTGCTTCGCGGCCAAGCAGCGCCTGAAGCGCAGCGTCCTCCTCCAGACGTGTTTTGGTCCCGATGATGTGGACGGGCGGACCACGCCAGGTCGCCGCCAGCAGAGGCAACAGCGCGGGCGCGCCGAGCAGCAGGCCCTGATACAACAGCGACAGATGCTGGCCGATAAAGTCGTACGCCTCCAGCACGGCCGCGCACGCCGCGTTGGTCGGAGCGTGCTGCGCCATCCAGTGCGTCGAGCTTGGTACCTCCTCGTATGGCAGTCGCACAACAATCGCAGCGGCGCGCAGGAGTGGGTTGTCCGCCTGCGTGGTGGCGTACGCGGTGCTCCAGGCAAGCTCAAGCGCCAGCTTCTGAAACGCGGAGGCGGGGTCGACGCCGCTGAGGTCCACCACGGCCACCACGGGTGTGTACGGGAGTGCGCGCGTGCACACCATGCGCGTGGGGGTGGCCGCCATGCTCGCGTCACCCCACTTCTCCAGCGGGATCGCCTCCGCGCAGAAGTAATGCGTGCTGACGAGCACCTGTGCCTTGCCGCTGGTTGCCAGCGGACGCACGTAGTCCTTCGGGAGCTCCAGTGCCGAGGACGTCAGCTTCGTCGCGCCGTCACGCTCGGCCTGTCGAAGGGCCTTCAGGAGCGCGTTGGTCGCGTCGAAGGCGGCCGGCAGCAGTGGCACCTCGTCGTAGACGATATCGTACACGTTCCACGTCTCCTTCCACACCATGCGCTGCGTCTCGTCGCTGACGCTGTGCAGAACGGCTGCTGACGGGTCGGCGAGAGCTGCAGTAGCCGCTGCAGTGGCCGTTGTCGCGTCCGCGCGGCCCGACGTCTGCGCAGCGTCTGCGGCGGCCTTGGCGAGGGTGTGGAGGTACGTGACCTGCGCGGGTAGAGTTTCGGGCGACAGGATGCCGATTGGAAAGTGGGCAAAGACAAACGGACGCGATGCGTCGGGCAGCGATGCTGGGCCAGACGGGCTCGACGCAAGATAGCTGCACGCGATCGGTTGCGTGTGGGTGTGCCGGAAGCCACGGAGGTGCAGGAGCGCAGCCTGCGAGTTCTCAGGAGACGCGCCTTGCCCGCGAATACGCAAGAACATCTGTGCTGGGTGTGGTCTTTTTTTTTTTTGGTCTTACGGTTGTGTATGTGCGCCTATAGGTAGGTGTGCCAGGATGAGAAGTGTGTGGCCTTCCCTGTTGCGGAAGCTGTGTGTTGTGTTGCCCCTGAGTGATGATGACTCTTTGATTGTGCGATTACGTGTGTTCGTGTTCATCATACCAAGTCACACGGGAGAGAGAAGAGAGAATAGAGAGAAGGGAAGTAAGACGACAAGGTGAGATGAGTCACGAAGGGACGGGCATGAGGCAATAGGGGAGGAAGAGAGTCTCCCCATCTGTCTGTCTGTCTGTCTATCTGCGCTGGTGTGTTCAGTTCACGACAACGTTGCTGGACGTTTGAGTTTCAGTCGACATCTTGGCCAACGTGATGAGAAGAAAACAAAGGTGAGAGACGTACACGAGGTGCGGTATCTGCTTCAATTCTTACAGAGAGAGATGAAGACTACAAGTGTATTGGAGAAGAGGAGCAGAGCAGCTGGTGTGGCTCTTCGTTGTGTCACGACAAACTCTCCGTTCCCGACCAACAGCTGATGGGCTATATTACTGATTCGTTTGTTTGATTGTTTTTTTTGTTTGTTTAAAGTTCACATAACAGGCAAGGGGCGAATGTTTATGGCACAAGAAAAAAGAGGAAAGGAAAGCGTGGGGAGAGAGAAAAATCAATACTGCCCCTGTTGTTCCTTCTTCTTTTCTCAACACTTGCAACGCCTTGCCACATACTCATGTCTTGTGAATGCACGCATCTAGTCACACGTGATTCAGACCACTCTTTTTCATTTGAGTGTGCTGGTCATGCTGTTCTTTCATTTGGATTTTTTTTTTGGCTTGCATGCATATGTACTTGATGATTGTTGTTGATGCATATGCTGCTGTTGTTGTTGTTTTGCTTTCTCTTTTTGTTTGTTCGAAACAGCTGAGTGTCGCCTCGTCACTGATCTGAAGATGTGTGAGCGCGGAGAGGATAGCCAAACAAAAACAATGTAAGAAGAAAATACGAAGAAAATACGAAGGGGAAAAGAAAAAGAAGGACAGCGAGAGAAAGAAATGGAAGTGGGGCGGAAGAATACATGTCTGCAGCGGCAGGATGTGTGTCTGTCTGTGTGTGTCTGTCTCTGCGTCCAGACCGCGGAGCTTTCTTTCGAAGAGTGATAAAAGAAGAGGAGAAAAAAGCAAACGAGAGAGATGAGGAGGAGAGGTGAAATAAAAAAAACCACGTAAGCCCGACACAGTGAGTATCAATAAAAGAAGGAAAAGTGAAAGCACGAACAAGAATACAAAGACAATACCGAGTACGGCGTGTTTAGCAATAACAGCATGTGAATAGCGCGCAGTCAAAAGGCAAGAGAAGCAAAAGTGGAAGAAAACCAGAGCGTGGGAGAAGAGTGAGGATGGCGTGACGTTTCTTGTCGCGCTGTCTTCACTTTTGGCTCTTTCTTTTCCTCACGTTGCATGTCAGCAAAAGGCGCGTCTTCACAAGGTCTACATTGTTATTGACTAGTTGGCTCTTCATTCTCTCTGTGCGTGTGTGATTCGGTATTTGACGAACGGGTTTACGGTTTCCCTGTTCACTCATCTTTCAACTTCCCAGCGAAGTGGGGGGGGGGAGGTGTCTCTCTGTCGCTCTCTCATTTGTCTACGTGTGCCACACGCTATGCACCGCTGTTGCACTTCTGATATGCTCTCTGTTTGTTTGCTTGTCTTCTTTTGTGTGTGTGTGTGTGTTCTTTTTCTTTCAGTCTCGAGAGGACAATAGCCTGCAGCGGTCCCACTTGATTCTCAAATGTGTTTGGTGATTTGGATTTTTCCTCATCACCTTTTTTTTTTAACCGCAAGGGACAGGGGGTAGAAGAGCACATCTCAGTCACTGTGTTTCTCTCTCTCCCTGTCGAACTCACGTTCTCTACAAGCCCTTGGGAGGCTCCATCGGAGCTCCGCGGAAGGCGTTCACGACCTTGCGTGCGCCGACGTGGTGCTGGCGCGCCTGGCGCCACAGAGCACGCGCACGCAGCTTGCGCGCCGCCTCCAGGTACTTGCCGGAGCCGTACTGGCCATCCTCCTGCGCCTTGGCGACCATGTCGTCCACCTTGACGAGCATCGCCTTGGCATCCTCATCGAGACACGAGCTGTCGAACTCCTTGGAGTACTTGGGCTCGTGAACAGGGATAAGGCGGGAGCAGAAGCCGACAATGAGGACAACAAGGCTGACGCACATGCAGAGCATCCACTGCACCGCGCTGAGGGGTGTGACAGTCATAAAGTCACCGAACGTCTCGACAGCGACGACCTGGAAGGTCATGCAGAAGCACAGAACGAGGATGAACGGACGAGAGCGCGACCAGAGGCCCTCGAAGCAGTTCAGCTCCTCGTAGAGCTTGCGGCAGTTGAACATGTGGCACAGCGTGCAGAGCACAAACACGTTGAAGACACACGTCTGATGCATGCGGCCGCCGAACTCGCCCGCGTTGAAGAAGGTGTTGCCAAAGCTTTCAATGAGCAGTGTCGTGATGAGCATGTACAGTGCGGCGCAGAAGATGGTGACGTGCATGCGGTGGGAGATCAGCGGGGCCTTGCGGCTCACGGGGCCACGGTTCAGGCAGTCCTCAGACGGCTGCTCCGTCGCGAGGGCGAGGGCGGCAAGCGTATCCATGATCAGGTTCACCCACAGCAGCTGCACAGTCGTCAGCGGAGAGGACTCACCACCCGCCACAATGCAGCCAATGAAGGTCAGCGCGACAGAGACGTAGTTGACGGTCAGCTGCAGCTGCAGGAACTTGCGGATGTTGTCGTTCACAGTGCGGCCCCACACCACGGCACGCTGCACGGAGCGGAAGTTGTCATCCAGAAGTACGATGTCAGCGGACTTCACCGCGATATCCGTGCCACTGCGCATCACAAAGCCGACGTTCGCAAGACGCAGCGCAGGCGCGTCGTTCGTGCCGTCGCCAGTCACAGCCACAACCTCACCACGCGTCATCAGCATCAGCACCAGCAGCTGCTTGTCCAGGGGTTGCGAGCGAGCCATCACAGTCATGTGCTCAAGAATGGGCCAGAACTGCTCCATCTTGTCCTCATCGCCGTAGGTGTCGTACACAAGGTTGCGGAAGTCCTGGCCAGTCATCGCAAGATCGCCGTAGTACGGGTTGTAGATCCCACACTGGCGAGAAATCGCGACGGCAGTATCGAGGTTATCACCGGTGCACATGCGCACGGTCACACCAGCCACCTGGCACTTGTGCACGGCCTCGGGGACCTCGGGACGCAGCGGATCCTGGATGCCGAGCAGACCAAGCCACACAAGCTTCTCCGTGGGCTCATCAGCAGGGAAGTCCTTGGCGCCATCGAGCTTGGAGTACGCAACGCCAATCGTGCGGTTGGCCATGTCAGCAAGTTTCTTCACCTGACCGCTGATGCGCTTGCGAGCCTCGTCCGACATGGCGACCTCCGCACCGGTCTCGTTGACGTAGCGGTCGCAGAGTGGCAGAATGCGGTCGGAGCCGCCCTTCACGTGGTGCACGAGCGTGCCGTCGTCCTGACGAACCACAGCACTCATGCGCTTGCGGTCGCTGGTGAAGGGGAAGATGGCAAACCCGTTCTTGCGGAACTTCTCGCGCAGGCGCTGGTGGGGGCGAGACTTGAGATCAGACTTGTCGGCCTCGGTCATGAGAGTACGATCAACAAAGTCGAGGAGGGCGTTATCGGTCTTGTTACCCTTGTCGGAGATCCACTGCCAGAAGGGGGCACAGTCCTTGTTATCGCGGTCCTTGCTGACGACGATCTTCTCGCTGGAGCTGTTAACGGCGATGCCTTCGAGCAGCAGGTCCTTGGTGGGGCCCTTGAGGACGCTGAGATCGACGGGCTCGGGAAGATCGCCGGGGCGCTTAATGGAAAAGTGAATCATGCCAACGTAGCCCTGCACCACGCTCATCAGGTTCTGCGTCAGCGTGCCGGTCTTATCGGAGCAAATCTGTGTCGCGTTACCCATCGTCTCGCACGCACGCAGACGGCGGACCTGGTTGTTATCCTCAAGCATCTTGTTCTGCGAGTAGGCGAGGGCGATGGTGACGGCCAGCGGGAGACCCTCCGGCACGGCCACCACGACAATCGCCACACACAGCAGGAAGTAATCGAGGAAGTGACGGGGATCGGAGCGAGGATCGTGGCGCAGCATGCGTGCAATCTCCATGCCAGCGAGGATGACAAAGAGCAGCAGTGCAGCACTCAGACCCACGCGACCGATCAGCTCGGCAAGATCGTTCAGACGCTCCTGCAGCGGCGTCATGCGGGCCACAGTACTCGAGCGAGACTCCATCAGCAGCTTGCCACCAAACGAGCGCTCACCAACGGCACAGGCGAGAATGTACGCATCCTCCGCCGTGTTCACCACAGTGCCGGTGAGGATGAGTGGGGCCTCGGCGTTCTTCTTCTTGGGGTCGTTCTCGCCCGTCACGCTGCTCTCGTCAATGACGACGCTTTGACCGGACACGTACACGCCATCGACTGGCGTCACGAGACCCGCGGCGAGGTTGACGAGATCGCCCACGACAATCTCCGTCACATCGATCGTCGTGACCTTGCCGTCACGCTTCACGCGAATCGGCTGCGCCGCGTTCTCCTCGGTCAGCTTGTGGAACTTCTGTTCTTGGCTGTAGTCGTTGACGGACGAGACGCTCGTCACGATCATGACGGAGCAGAGAATGGCGAAGCCTTCGATCCAGCCAGTCTTGTAGTTCACGTGGGTCTCACCGGGCTCAGGGACGGTGAGGCCGAGCACGAGCGACACGATGGCCGCAGCCGTCAGGAGGAGAATCATGCTGTCATCCCAGGCGGCCTTGTAGATTTGCCAGAAGGTCAGTGGGGGATCTTCCGGGAGCTTGTTCGCGCCGAAGACGTCACGGCGGTGGGCGACGGTCTCGGATGCGATACCGTTCTCCAGATCAGTCTTGAGGCTGTGCGCGATGCCGTCGGCCTTGCCGAGCTTCTCGTAGAGTGGGATGCCCTCGCTTGCGCGGGAAAAGATCTCCTCGACCTCCTCCTGGATGTTTCCGCCAACGTCATCGCCGTTTACGGCGGAGACGCGCGTTGTGGTGGAGCTGCGCTGGCGGATGGAAGCGGAGAGGTCCTGGTAGCGCTGCTTCTGCATCTCCTCAGCGTGATCGTATGTGCCGTACGAGCGACTGAGGTTGCTCAGGAGAGCGGACTCATCCTTCGAGTCGGCCTTCTTGTCAGCCATGGTTGACTGTGGTGGTGGTTGTTTTTTGGTGGTGGTTGTATGTTGTATGTTGCGCGAGAAAAAAAAATACACAATGTGATCAAAGATCAGAGAATGTAAGCGATAGTGCGTAACAATCAAAATGAGGGTTTCTTCTTTTTGTGTGTGTGCGTGTGTCGTTGTTGTTGAATTGAGTGTTGGTTGTCGTCGAGGGTTGGATGTGAAAGAAGTAGTACGTTGTGTGGACTCGTTCAAGGGACTGTTTGAGGAGGGGGACTGACATTGTTTTCTGCTCAAAAGCGCACCTCTGCGAAGCAAGGTCCACAGAGAGACTATATTGCCGCTTCTCTCGCTGCACACGAGTCCTTGGCCACCAGTGAGGAGTGGCCAACGGGGGTAAGCACACGCAGGGGAGCAAAAGTAGAAAGAGAAAACAAGTTTCTAACTTGTGTCAGCGCGCCGGTGAACGAAACGTCTTGTGTGGAAATACGTGGAACGCCGATGTCTTCGACTCGCGGCATCACTTTTCAGCTACGCGTGGTGGATGTTCTCCATCAGTGTTGCTGTTGGTGTTAGTGTTATTGTTTTTGGGGTGCGTAGGGTATTGTTGTTTAAAAGGGATAATTAAGAAGCGAAACAAGAGTACGATGCAAAAAATCGCGCGCACATACAGTCACAGAACAGTCTCGGTGTCAAAAACACTTCTGGAGTGCTCCTGTTCCTTGCGCTGTCTTGCTTGCGGTTTTTGTTTCATATTTTTTCTTTAGTTCACCAAGGCACACTCAAGCGTGCCTACCATTAACGACAGGGGAGAAGGCAAGAATCAGAGTGTAAAAGAGACGGAGAGAGAGAGAGAGAACAAATGCCGAGACCTATATATCTTGTTCACTCACCAGTTTACTGTAGTCCCAACACATTTCCTTTCACTCTCACTCACACTCACTCTCTCTCTCTAGTGATTCTCTTCTTCCTCTTCTTCCTTCGCAAACAAGCAGAGAGACGAACAACTCGTCTCACCAAAAAAAAAAGCACAAACTCACACGACCAACATGAACAAAAACGACGGAAGTGTGTCACTCAGATTCACAGCTCAAGGTCACGCATGACAGAGGAGTTGATGAGCATGCTATCGCAGAGCGCCTCAAGGTGCTCCGTCTGCTCGCCGAGCTGCACGAGGTTGGCCATGGTGTCAATGTTCTGCGCGAGTGGTGCGTTGCTGTGCTCCTTGTCAGCGTACTTGCGTTCGCGCTCGAGGGTGGTGCAGAGGGACGTGGAGTTGTTCAGGATGTTGGCGATGAGCAGCTCGAGGTAGTCGTCCATGGCCTCGTTGTGAATGGAGGTGAAGTCGCTGTCCAGCTCCTGAGGCTCCATACCCGCCAGGCCGAGGTTCTGGTACGCGCCAATGTCGAGTGTGACGGGGATCTCGCGGAATGAGCCCTTGGCAGTGACCTGCGACTCCATCAGCGCCGCCTTGCGCAGCGCATCCGTGTAGAGCTTCTTGCTCTCGATCTCCTGGTGGTACTTGATGCACTCCTGGGTCAGTGTAAAGGCGCGGACGTAGGGGCGACCGAAGCAGGCCGTGCGGAACGGATCGAACGTGAGCAGCACCGCGGGCTGGCTAGAACTGTGCAGCTTCATGAGCTGGGCGATGCTGGAGTGGCCGAAGATCTGCAGGCGCGGCACCACGCTGCAGATGGCGAAGTTGCCGACGCGGTAGGTGTCGAGCTCCTCGTTGCGGTAGATCTCCTTCATCGCCTCACACGCGGCCTGGGCCTCCTCCTCCTGCTTGCGGTGGGCCTCGCGGGCGCGGTCGTCATCACGGTCGCGGAGGGGCTCCACGTGGATGGTGGGCAGCAGCTGCGTGATCTCGACCGTGTCACCGAGCTGGAGACCACAGATGCTACCGTGCACGCTGCGCTTCACCGTCGCGTTCTCCGCGAGCTGGGTGAGGTGGCACAGGGCCACGTAGGACAGTCGAACCGACTGCACCGGGGCGAGCGTCGTGGTCTTGACGCAGCCGTCCGCGTCCTCCAGCTCAAACTTGGCGTCGATATCCTTGCTGGCGGAGGCCAGAGGGAACGTAGGGAAGCCACCGAGCATTCTGTGATGGGGTGTCGCCTGAGGTCTGTATGTGTGTGTGTCTTGAGGAGCTTCTGTTTTCTTTTTCGTTTGGCTTCATGGAGAGTTGGTTAGGTGGTTGTTATGTCAAACAGAGGGGGGGAGATGAGAAATATGTGAGAGCATTTACATGGGAAGAGGAAAAAGAAAATGTCTTTCTCAGAAGGCAAAGTCAATGCGCTTCTGAGGGATGAGCAAACCACCCACATCCGCGTCACTGTCTCACTGAATAACGGGTTGCAGACAGAGCAAGGGGGGAAAGAGAAGGCAACGGTGAACACCAAAACACAAGTGGCGGCGCAAGACCCGCGGTTCCAAGCAAACAAACATGGGAAGTGGTGCGAGTGAAGGGAATAGAAAGAGAGAGTCTCCTTAACTCCACCACGTGCTTGCTTTCCTCCTCGTGTCTGTGCGCGTGCACGTTTTGGTTTGTTGCTTCGTCGTCTCTCTGTTTGCCGCTCGTTTCGTTTTATTATTGTAGTTGTTTTTTCGGGGGGTCGCTTTCCTTGTGGTGGTGTATTCACACTCTCGGACAGAGTCAATCAACAAACAGAAAAAAAAAGAGAGTTGAAAACCTAAAACAAAAGAAGAAAGTGGAGATGAGGAACTTGCCAAAAAATGTTGGGGGCGTTTGTTGCACAGCGTGTGTGTTTGTGTGTGTGTGTGTGTGTGTGTGTGTGTGTGTGTGAGTGTGAGTAGGCACTCACATGATCTTGTCCTCCGAATTATGATTATGATTACTTCTCCCGTGTGCACGCGCGCGTTGCTGACTGCGAACTGTGTGTGCACGGTGGCGTTGCATAAAGTATGTCGAATCAGACGCGTGCTGTTTGTTTTTATCATTTCACCAAACCTGCTGTGTTTTCTACTTGCTCGCGTGTTTCTTTTCTGACATGTTTTGTGTCAGTCGCGTGTTCACTTGGTTGGTCATTCGCGGTTGCTGGTTGCTGGTTGCGGCACGATTGTGTTTGGAAGAGTGTGATCTCCGTCAGTGCAGAGGAGAGAGAAGTAAGAAGTGAAAGCACAGCTTTTCTTTTCAGACGTACATACGTCTCTCTCTGGGAGAACGGAAAACAAACAGACAAGCAAAAACAAACGGTGTCGCCATCAGCGAGTGATCTCATTGAAAAAAGAGAGAGGGAGGAGAGATTATGAGGTGAGGAAAACAAGGGAGAGAGAAAAAAAACAAGCAAAAAATGGGGAAGGAGTGAGGCCAAAATAATACTGGAAGCAAAGAAGAAGGAAAGGAAGAGGTGAGGGGGAACTCACTGTTCTTGCCGCAACTATAAATGGTTATGAAGACGGGTGTCTGTGCGTGTATATGTTACTGTTGAGAGACCGAAAAGGAAGAAGCAAAAGAAAGAAGGCAGGAAAGAAACAGAAGCTAAAGCTGTGTTGAGCACTTGTGGCGGCATCTTTCGTTTTTTGTTTGCTTTTGATTCACTCCTTTTCTGGGGATTCATTTAGGGCATGTGAGTGACTTCAGCTGACCGTGGTGTGTTACGTTTTTTAGGTGTTGTCTACATTCCGTGGAGTTTGTGTTTCTTTTCTTCTTCACTTTTTAGTTTTTGTTTTCGTGTATGTCAATTTAGGTTCCTCATTAGTGGCATTTTCTTTCGTTTCACATGTTTGTTTTTCTTTCTCATTTTTTTTTGTTAATGCACTTGAGATGGAGAGAGAGAGAAAGAGAAAGGAAAGCGCTAGCTGGGATGTGCCGCGGCAAGATTCGCGTACATGTTGCGGCCAAAGGAGTCGTTCAAATCGCGATCGCGACGCGCACGGCGGAACGCGTTCACGACCTTCAGCGTCGACACGTTGTGCGCGTAGGCCTGGTACCACAGACTCAGCACACGTGCGCGCGTAGCCTTGCGTGTGGCCTCGCCAGCCTGCGCACGACGGGCGTCCGCGGTGGCCTCCACGTCCTTCGACAGCTTCACCAGAAACGCCTTGGCGTCCTCGTCGATGTTGTCTGAATCAAACTCACGCGGAAATTCGGGTTCCTTCACGTCGATGAGGCGGGACAGGATGCACACCGGCAGTGTCATGGACATGATGAGGATGCACACCAGCCACTCGTTGAGATTAAGGGCCGTGACGTCCATGAACTCGCCAAAGGTCTGCACCGCGATGATTTGGAAGATCATGCACAGGCCAACCACCCAGAGGAACATCTGGGAGCGCTCGAGGCCCTCGAACACCTGCGTCTCACGGTAGAGCTTGCGGCAGTTGAACATCTGGAAGAACGAGCCGATGACGAAGAGGTTGAAGATGATGGTCTGGTGACGCCGGCCACCCTTCTTGGTGTTCACGGGAAACCAATTCTGCGCTGTGGCCTGCGCCACGAGCTCAACCACAAGCTGGTAGGCAGAAACAGAGCCGATGGTCATCCACATGCGGTTCGAAATCAGCGGGGCCTTGCGGTTGTTGGGGGGACGGTTCAGGCATTCCTCAGACGGCTCCTCCGTCGCGAGGGCGAGGGCGGCCATGGAGTCCATGATGATGTTCACCCACAGCAGCTGCACAGTCGTCAGCGGAGAGGCCGCGCCGAGCGTGATGATGCAGCCAATGAAGGTCAGCGCAACGGAGATGACGTTGACGGTCAGCTGCAGCTGCAGGAACTTGCGGATGTTGTCGTTCACAGTGCGGCCCCACACCACGGCACGCTGCACCGAGCGGAAGTTGTCATCCAGAAGCACGATGTCGGCGGACTTCACCGCGATATCCGTGCCACTGCGCATCACAAAGCCGACGTTCGCAAGACGCAGCGCAGGCGCGTCGTTCGTGCCATCGCCGGTCACAGCCACAACCTCACCACGCGTCATCAGCATCAGCACCAGCAGCTGCTTGTCCAGGGGCTGCGAGCGAGCCATCACAGTCATGTGCTCAAGGACAGGCCAGAACTGCTCCATCTTGTCCTCATCGCCGTAGGTGTCGTACACAAGGTTGCGGAAGTCCTGACCAGTCATCGCCATGTTACCCTTGGCGCGGTTGTAGATGCCACACTGGCGGGAAATCGCAATAGCGGTATCGAGGTTGTCACCGGTGCACATGCGCACAGTCACACCGGCCATCTGGCACTTGCGCACGGCCTCGGGGACCTCGGGACGCAGCGGATCCTGAATGCCAAGCAGACCAAGCCACACAAGCTCTTCGGTGGGTTCATCGGTGGGAAGATCCTGACTGGGCTCGAGGTGGCCATACGCGACACCAATCGTGCGGTTGGCGTCTGTGGCGAAGGAGCGGAGCTGTGCCGTGATCAGGTCGCGCACCTCGTCCGACATGGCGACCTCCTCGCCCTGATCGTTGACGTAGCGGTCGCAGAGTGGCAGAATGCGGTCGGAGCCGCCCTTCACGTGGTGCACGAGCGTGCCGTCGTCCTGACGCACCACAGCACTCATGCGCTTGCGGTCGCTGGTGAAGGGGAAGATGGCAAACCCGTTCTTGCGGAACTTCTCGCGCAGGCGCTGGTGGGGGCGAGACTTGAGATCGCCAAAGTCATCGTCTGTCATGAGAGCGCGATCAACAAAGTCGAGGAGCGCGTTATCGGTCTTGTTACCCTTGTCGGAGATCCACTGCCAGAAGGGAGCGCATGCGTGGCCGTCCTTGTCAGTCGCGACGACGACCTTCTCGCTGGAGCTGTTGACGGCGATGCCTTCGAGCAGCAGATTCTTCGTGGTCGCGTTGAGCTTGTCCAAGGGCAACGGCTCAGGGATGTCACCAGGACGGTTCACGCGGAAGCGCTTCATGCCGGCGTAGCCCTGCACCACGCTCATCAGGTTCTGCGTCAGCGTGCCGGTCTTATCGGAGCAAATCTGTGTCGCGTTACCCATCGTCTCGCACGCACGCAGACGGCGGACCTGGTTGTTATCGTCGTGCATCTTGTTCTGCGAGTAGGCGAGGGCGATGGTGACGGCCAGCGGGAGACCCTCCGGCACGGCCACGGCAATCACAGCCACGCACAGCAGGAAGTAGTCGAGAAACTTCTTCCAGCTCGCACCTGGCTGCTTCTTGACGAGGCGGTAAATCTCCATGGAAGCCAAGAGCACAAAGAGGGCAGACGCGGCAATGACACCAAAACGGCCGATGAACTCGGCGAGGTCATCAAGTCGCTCCTGCAGCGGCGTCGGACGCGGTGCACCAGCGGAGCGAGACTCCATCAGCAGCTTGCCACCAAACGAGCGCTCACCGACGGCACAGGCGAGAATGTACGCATCCTCCGCCGTGTTCACCACAGTGCCGGTGAGGACAAGGGGCGTCTTGGCGTTCTTCTTCTTGGGGTCGTTCTCGCCCGTCACGCTGCTCTCGTCAATGACGACGCTGAGACCGGACACGTACACGCCATCGACTGGCGTCACGAGACCAGGTGCGAGGTTGACGAGATCGCCCACGACAATCTCCGTCACATCGATCGTCGTGACTTCACCATCGCGAATGACGCGAATCGGCTGAGCGGAGTTCTCCACAGTCAGCTTGTGGAACTTCTTTTCCTTCTGGTAATCATTCACAGACGAGACGGTCGTCACGATCATGATGGAGCACAGAATGGCGAAGCCTTCGATCCAGCCAGTCTTGTAGTCAACGGACTCTTCACCGGGCTCAGGGACGGTGAGGCCGAGCACGAGAGACAGCGCAGCAGCCACAGCCATGAGACGGATCATGCTGTCGCTCCACGCATCCTTGTAGATCTGCCAGAAGGTCAGTGGGGGATCTTCGGGGAGTGTGTTGGCACCGAAGTAGGCACGGCGCTTCTCAACCTCCGTTGGACGGATGCCACGCTTCAGGTCCGTACCAAGACTCTGTGCGATGCCCTTGACCTCGCCGAGCTCCTTGTAGATGGGCATAGCCTCGCTCGCACGTCCGAAGATGTTCTCCAGAGGCATCTGAACGCGCTGCCAGTCCTGCTCGCTGGCCGCGCGATAGTTGTCATTGATGCGCACCGAGGTGCTCTTGTCGTCGCTCACGACAACATCACGGGCCTCAGGCATTGTCGGCTTGTCGGGTTCGGGGGTGCTTGTTGAGGCTTTTTTTTCTTTTTCTTACTTTTCAACAAGTGTGACAATCAAGAATGTTGTGTGCTAAAATGAATGTTTCTTTGTTTACAGTTAAAGGAAGAAAAAGAGGGAAAGTTTTGTGACAGTCCCTGTTGTGGTTGTTTCTTTGGTGTCTGTGTGAGTTATTCCAAGTTGCAAATGATTTCGTGCGTGTCTACAAATTGTGAAAATGGCACGAAAGCGCAACAATAGCAGCAAGGAAGCACCAAAAAGGAAAAATGGTGTAAAGGAAAGAGGAAAAGGAAAAGATGGGGAAAGTCCCAAGTATGGCCTGGAAAAGAGAGAAAGGAAGGAGGGGGAGTGGAAGAAGGCCTACTGAGAAAAGAAAAAAGGAAGATCAACTGTGGTGGTGGTGGTGGTTTTTCAAACAAACAAACAAAAACACCGCGTTCAACACAATAGCAGCTGTGTATCTCTGCACACACGACACAGAAGGAAAGGAGAGGGGCGGGAGTTGAAACGGGAGAGGTGACTCGGTGCGAACACGTCACTGAGATTGGGGGAAAAGGAAAGAAAGAAAGAAACGAAGGGGGATAAAGCTGAGTCAGTGAAAACACAAAGTGGAGTTGTTGTTGACGTTAGTATACGGAAGAGAGAGCAGGGAAGCGATCAGAAGGGTTGAACGGAAAGGAGAGTATCTGCTGATGTGAACATGGGTGGTCAGCGCAATGAAGAAACCACGTGGACTCTTGAGCTCCACACACTCAGAATCAGAGTGCACAGGACCGTATCTGAGAGCTTTGCGTGGAGGGACAGAGGGAGAGAGTCTACGCTGAGTGCATCACGAGTCGCTTACGACGTGGAAAAGAGAAACGTCGTGTTGTTGTTGTTGTTGTTACTGTTGTTGTTGTGTGGTGAGGACTACGAGCGTGTGTGCCTGTGTGCGCGTTTCCTGCACGCGACAAGATAAAGAGATAGCAAAGGAAATCTCGGTTGCAAAAAAAACCCCTAATGGGTGGACAGGCACGGGAACAAACAAAAAGGAAAAGAAAAGGAGGAAAGTCGAAAGTAACATGTGCGCCTGACAACACATTGTGTGCGCTCACACAAACACTGCGAGGGAGGCGCCTATTTGTTGACGATATGACTAGAGAGGTGTGTGAGGGGGTCGGAGCCGCACGCGTGCAGCTACTCAGGGCTGCAGATACGAGCACCACGTTCTGTCACAGTTCATCTTCATGATAATGCCTCAAATTTAACTCGCCGGTCATAGCGGGAGCGCGATTCACGTCGAGAAGCGGACTGCCAGCGCCGCGGTCACGCAACCCGCGCGCCACCTCGCTCTGCACGGCATCGCGGAATTGAATCAACCCGCCAAGCCGACGACGTAGGGTGGCATTCTGCTCCGTCAGTGAGAGACACTCCGTTTGCAGGGCAGCCATCTGCACGGCCACATCAGTCAGGCGGGCTTGGACGGACTCATCGTCGGCANGGCAGCCGATGCATCGGTGCGCGCAGCATCAGCCTCCGCGGCGGCACTCGCGGCGTGCGTCTCGGCGTCCTCGGCAAGCAACCGCAGGCGCGCGCACTCACCCTGCTGCGCCTCCAGCTCACGGCGCATCGCATCCAGCGCATCCTCGACGCCGGCACTCGCACCAGCGCGCGCAGCAGCGTCCGCGTCCGCGCCAGCACGCAGCTCAGCAACCTCCTGCTCCAGCGCAACAACGCGGTCGCGCTCAGCCTGCATCGCAGCCTTGGTGCGCTCCTTCCACGCAGCCAGCTTCGTCTGCACGGCAGCGTCCATCACATCAGCGGGGATGTCGTCGGCGCTGAGCAGTCGTGGTGCTTGCTCCATCAGCAT
Source organism: Wallacemonas sp. MBr04 (assembly GCA_030849635.1). NCBI lineage: Eukaryota > Euglenozoa > Kinetoplastea > Trypanosomatida > Trypanosomatidae > Wallacemonas > Wallacemonas sp. MBr04. The sequence continues at coordinate 40,375 of JASANR010001470.1, read as the reverse complement.
CGCTGGCGGCGCACTCTGAGTCTGTGCAAGCTGTTGTTCGAGTTGCGCGATACGCGCCTCATCACGCTGAGACGTCGCCATCACCGCCTGTTTCCATTGCGCCACCTTCACGGACAACGTCTCGTAGGCCGCCTTGCTCGCTGCGAGGTCCCCTTGTGAGGTCTGGTAGCGCGCCTCGAGCTGGCGAAGTTCGTCCTCCAGTTCAGCAGTTGGCGGCGCGCTCGGCCCAGGGGAGTCGCACGTGCCGTCTCGCATTTCTGAGGCACGCGGTGAGGACGACAGGTGCGCTGGGTCGGCGCCTCCGCTCCGGCCTGGATCGCCGGTAAACGTTTCGATAAGTTCCTCCATGGAGCGGATCGAGATGTTCTTCTCGCGAATTTGCGTCGCTTGTTTCTTGGCGACGTCGATGAGCTGCTCGCGGGTCATGGAGCCGAGGTCGATCACCTGCGTGCGGCCAAGAGAAGGTCTCGACATGGTGGTGCTATTGGTTTCACACGTGTGTGTGTGTGAGAGAGAGAGTATATTTTGCCTGTTGGTGAGAGAGGTGACGATCAGACGTTGAAAGAAAACGTGGTACACCAGTTGCGGCAAACACACTGTGTGGGGAAAAGCAAAGAGGAGAAAAGAGGGGGCTAGTGATGGAGGAAAGAAAAAACCAACAACGCACACTCACAAATTCAGCTGTCTCTCCCAACAACAAAAAAAAAAGAGAAAACACTGGAGGTAGCCACCCGCGTGAGTACGTAACGATATTGCAAATCGCAAGCTGAGTGATCGAGGTTGAGCAAAAAAAGAGAAAAGAACCCGTGAGGAATGACAGAGAGAAGGAAAGAGATGGGAGGTCAGAGTTGTCGCACGTGAATCCAGTTCTGCACTCGGCACCTGCTCGCCTCAGTGTGGCTAAAAAGGGAGGGGACGTGTGCTACTTACCAATGCAAGAGTGAGAGAGGGGTCCCTGCTGCGCGCACATCACGACAGAGACGGAGTTGAGGAACGCGACGACATGACAGAAATCATCTGCCTCTGCAGCTAAGCATGTACACACGCACACTATTCGCACAGGCCTACCTTGTGAGTTTCCGATCCCATCCAAGTTTGTCATCCTTTTCTTTGCTCTTTTCAGTTTTTTTGTGTGATTTAGTCGTGTGGCTTGTCGAAGGGCAAAACGGGGCTTGCCTCAAACATCATTCCTTAACCGTGGATCATTACTGCACACGAAAGAGAGGGGGAATGTCGAGAAATGGGGGAAGAACCGGAAAGCTAAAACGTTCCTTCTCGGTTCTCACGCTTTCGTGCTCTCCTCTCATTCTCTTCCACTGGCTTTCGTTGCTGTTGTTGTTGTTGTTGTTGTTTTTTACTGACGAACAGGCACGCCAGTGCACTGACTGAGTCGAACATGCGTGATTATACCAGAGGCGAGACGGCACCAACAATCACCACCTCCAGCGCGGCATCGGACGTGCGCTTACCGTGCGCCGCACCATCCTCGTCTGCCTCATCCCGAGGACGGCGGCCACGTGCGTTATTGTTGTTGTGCTGTGAGCTGCCGCCGTGCGGTGCGGTGGGAATGCCGGGGCACACCTCCACAATGAAGCGGACGCGCTCCACCTGAAGACGCAGGTCCAGCTTCACGAACGCACTGCCCGAGACGGGGGCGTCCTCAACGATCGCGCGCAGCGCCTGGCTCGACGTGGCAGCCGGTGCAGAACCTGGCGCGGTCCCTTTCGGTGGGCGTGGGCCCTTCTTCACGGGGCGGAACGGCGCGGGAAACGTTTTCGATTCGTCCTTTGAGACCGCCGACGGCGCGCCATCCGCGGTGTGCTTCTTCACGGATCCCGCATCCTGGTGGTGCGTGTGTGTCGAGGCCGCTGCGGTGCCTGTGGGGACCGCGCCGAGTTGAAGTGGCACGACGGCCGCGACGAACTCGCGCGTTTGGTGTGCCGCGTCCGCTTCGCTGGTGGCGCCGGCAACAGCGCTGGCGGGCTGCACCTGCACGCGCACAACCACGTTGATCGCCAACGGAGGTCCCTGCGGCGTCGTCGTCGTGGCCGACTCCTCCACCTCCACCACAGCCGGAGCCGCTGGTGCGGCCGCGACGGGCTTCGGCGCGCGTTTTGGAGTCGCCTCCTTGCGTGGGCTGGAACCGGCACCGCCGCCAAAGAACTGAAACCCGCTCCCGGCACGCGGCGCCTCGCGGTTCGCCGACGAGGACGACGCCGCCGAAGTCGAGGCCACTGCTGCAGCGGCTGCTGCTGCGCTTGTCGCCTGTGTCGCGCGCAGCTCAGCCGCGGCCTGCGCAATGTCCATCAGACGAAGGTGCACGCCGCTGATCTGAAGCGTGGCGGCCCCGACGGGGTACGGGACGGCGATGGAGCGAGACTGGATGCGGATGGAGGACGCAGCGGCCAAAGACTGGGAGGACTTGGGGTGCTGGTGGCGCAGCTCCTGACGCACCGACGGCACGTGCAGCGCGGCAAGGGTGGTGTGAACCATTCGCACAGTTTATGTTTTGGGTTGATCTGTTTGGGTGTTCTTCTCACTGATTATTGTGATTGTTTTTTGTTGTTGTCAGCGTGAGTTGTGACGAAACGGAAAGATGTGGAGGCAAGTGTGTGTATGTGTGTGTCTGTGTATGTGTGTGAGTTATCGCAGTGTGTATTTTTTGCGTTTTCATCCGCTGTTGTTTTCACAGACTGCGCGAAAGAAGCAAGTGGGACGTTCAACAAGCAGACCCACATACAGAGCGATGGGTCTGAGGATCACGCCATCCTGGGCAATCAGGAGTGCTGCAGATAACACAAAAATTATGCACAGCTGCTGTAGCCATCTGCGGCTGCGTGGTTTCGGTCTTGTGGTGCGACGCGAAGGCACGGTCCGTGTCGCATCGCACCCCAGATCGTATTGGGAGATATGTTGTGCTGTCGTTGTTTGTAGCTTAATCGTAAGGGCAAATCAGCCAATCACCGGGTGTTGGGGGGTTACTTGCTGCATTTCTGCAGTTCTTTGTTTGTTTGTTTGTTTGTTTGTTTGTGTGCTTACAAGGCCGGAGGACGCTGCTTCTCAGCCGCGTCTCGCTGCGCCGGCGCTTACTGCCGCTGCTGACGCTCACGACGAGCCCGGCGGGTCGGTGGGGCGCGAATGTGTTGCGCCTCCTCCTCGCTGTCGCCCTCATCGTCGCCAAAGTTGACGACCTCATCCTCCTCGTCATCCTCCTCGTCCTCCTCATGCTCGTAGTAGCCTGTGAGATGAATGGTGGGATAGTCAAGCGTCTTGCCAGCCAGCGCCGATCCCGCCGGGGCCGGGCGAGGCTGCACAGTGAAGGTCACGTTCTTCGTGAAGATGAGCTGCAAGGGGCTAAAGGTCAGGTGCTGCGACGGGGACAGCGTGCAGACCGCCATGCGGGCCGGCACGTCGTGGCTCTGGACGTAGAGCGTCACGGCACCGTACTGGTCCGCCGCACTACCCGGAGGTGGCACGACCGAGGTGACCGCACATTGCGTGATGACGAGCGAGCTCTGCGGTGGGATGAGGGGTGTGAAGGGGGTGCCGTCGGACTTCAGCTCAGACCCAAAGAAACAGTTCAATGACATGATGATGATAGCACAGCTTCCTCTTGATCGTGCTTCATGTGTCGGATGTGTGTGTTGACGATGTAGAGAGGGGGAGAGGTAGTCAGCGATGAAAAATGGAAGAGAACACAAAGAAGCGAGTCACGTCGCGCTTGTTGCTGGGGTTTTTTGTTTGTTTTGTTTTGTGGTACGAGCACGCTCAACAGAGTCTTCCAGGAAATATGAGGCTTCATGAGCCGTCTCCTTGACCCTCTCACAGAGAGAGTGTGGAGAGGCGGCAGCAACACATGAGATAAGCTTGCGATTTAGACAAGATAGGCCTTCGTCCTCTGTGGGGTTTCTGATTGAAGCTGACGCATGTGTGGTGCATCCTTGTCTGTAGCACTCATATGTCGCTGTCACTAGTTCCTTGTTCGTGTGCGTGCTTGAATGGCCATTTGTTTGTTCGTTTTCGCGTATGCCATGACAACGATGCGAGGAGGGGAGGGGCGAGCAAATTGTGTGAGGGGGGGTCAGTGCATTCCCTGACTGCAGAAGGAAGAGAAAAGAAGAAGAAACAAGAAACAAGATAAACGGCAAACACTGGAAAGGGAGATAGTGGGTGGGAGAGTAAAAAAAAACAGTGCAACAGACACACAACGTGTCAGCGTTGATTTGCATTTCTTGTTTTGTGGTTTGTGTCGTTTGGTATTTCGTATGCGGTTTGTTTGTTTCTTTGCGTGCTTGCGGTGGTAAGAAGGTAAGGAGAAGTTATGGGTACGTCAGTGCAGAGAGAGAGAAAGAGGGTGCGAGAGAAGAACGAGTCCGTTCTAAGCAAGACCGGCTCTTTGCGCTCACAGTTCTTTCTTGTGTCTCTCGCCCTCTCACACAAACGCACTGACGCACGCGAATTGAAGTACGAGGGGGAAAAGCTAATCTATCCCATGCGAATAAAAAGAGGAACAAAAAAAAAAGAAGGACTGGATCAAAGGTGCGAAAAGAAAAGAAACCGAAGGGGAAAAATGAGCAATCTTCAAACAACACAAAGATGCTCGCGCTCACAAAAGGGGAAGAAGAAAAAAAGAGATGGAGAAACGGGGGGAACGAGGAAATCGAAGGAGGAACACGAAGCACGAACCACGAAGCAAAGGGAAAAGAAAGCAACATGGATACGATACACGTTATTGCTGCTCAGTTTTCATCCTTTGGTTTGACTTTTCCTCTGCTTTGGCAACAACAACAACAAGAAAGAGCACGGAAGCAAAGCACACGACGAGGGGGGGAAGGGAAAAAGGAGGATGAGAAGGTGTTGTATCGAGTCAACGTGTAGACGCTCCCCAAAGGCAAGTATTGTCATGCTTCCCCTCTCCTTCTCTCCCCTCTGGCTCAGCACACACATACACACACTTGCGGCTTACATCTGGCCCTGGTAGTTCGGGCCACCGCTGCCCTCCGGCACGCACCAGTCGATATTCTGCGTGGGGTCCTTGATATCGCACGTCTTGCAGTGCAGGCAGTTCTGTGCGTTGATGACCAGCTTGCCGTCCACAAACTCGTACACACCAGCGGGGCAGTACTTGGCCTCAGGGCCGCCGTACGTCTTGAGGTTGACGTCGACCGCCACCTTGGGGTCCTTGAGCTTCAGGTGCGCGGGCTGGTCCGCGTTGTGTGCGGTGCCGCTACGGCTGTGGTTGGTGAGGAGATCGAAGGTGAGCTTGCCGTCCGGCTTCGGGTACTCGATCTCCTGAACGTCCTTGAGCGGCTTGAGCGTGGTGTTGTCAGCGGTGTGGTGCTTGAGCGTCCAGGGCTCGATGCCGTGCGTGAAGGTCGTGCTGAGACCGGCGTAGGCCATGCCGTAGTAGAAGTTGGAGTGGAAGCTCTGACGGACGTTGCGCACCTGGTACAGCTCCTTGTGCACCCAGCTGCTGCGGAAGCGATCGGTGTAGCTCGTGCACTCCACGCCGTCGCGCTTCTCTGTGCCGTCCTTGAAGGCGTCGCTGTAGACTGCCTCGGCGGCGAGCATGCCGGACTTCATGGCGGTGTGCGTGCCCTTGATCTTGGGCAGGTTCAGGAACCCGGCGCAGTCGCCGACGAGCACGCCACCAGGGAAGTTCAGCTTGGGCAGCGCCGCGTAGCCACCCTCCACGAGCGCGCGTGCGCCGTAGAGAATGGGCTTGCCACCCTCGAGCTGGTGTCGGATCAGATCGTGCGTCTTCCACTTCTGCATTTCCATGTACGGCCGGCAGGTCGGGTTTGAGTAGTCGAGACCCACCACGTACCCGCACGACACGAGGCTGTCGCCGTAGTGGTAGAGGAAGGCACCGCCGTACGTGTTGTGGTGACCCTTGTCGTTGGTTGGCCAGCCGACCGTGTGCAGGACGGTGCCGGGCACGTGATTCTCCTTGGGGATCTCCCACACCTCCTTGATGCCGAGCCCGTACGTCTGGATGTTCTTCTCGTCGCGCAGATTGAAGCGCTTCTCGAGCTTCTTGGTGCAGGAGCCGCGGCAGCCCTCGGCGAAGATGGTCTGCTTGGCCTTGAAGTACATGCCTGGCTCGTACTGGTCCGTCTTCTCGCCGGCCTTGTTGACACCCATGTCGTTGAGGTAGACACCGGTCAGCGCACCCGTCTTCTCATCGATGGCGAGGTCAGCCGCGGCAAAGCCGGGGTAGATCTCCACGCCAAGGGCCTCGGCCTGCTCCGCGAGGAACTTGCAGATGCCGCCGAGCGAAGAGATGAAGTTGCCCTCGTTGTGCAGGGAGGACGGGATGAACGGGATCTTGATGCTCTTGTGCGCGTTGGGCAGGATGTAGAAGGAGTCGCTGGTGACAGGCGTGACGGGGAAGCACTTCTCCGCGTCCTTCCACTCTGGCAGAAGCTCGTTGAGAGTCGTGGGTTCAATGCACGCGCCAGAGAGGGTGTGGGCGCCAACCTCGCTTCCCTTCTCGACAAGACCAACGCGGAACTCCTTGTCGCCGGCAAGCTGTCGCAGGCGAATCGCCGCCGCGAGGCCAGACGGGCCACCGCCAACGATCACAACATCGAACTCCTCAATCTCACGCTTGACAGCAGAGGCCGCCGCTGCGCAGAGGAACTTGCGAGAGACGCGCAGCATCGTGTTTTTTTTTGTTTGTTTTGTTTTTGTGGGGTATGAAAATGCTTAGAAAAGCTGCTGTTGATGATAAAGATGACGGACGATATTCGGGTGGGAGTCTATCACTTTGTGGAACTACGGGGATCAACTTGAGCAACAAAAACGAAAACGGGGTGGTGTTGGTGGTGGTGGTGGTGGTGGCAAACAGGCTATTCAAACTACCGAGTCACTTGAGAGTGAGGAGGGGGAAAAAGACAGAGGGTGATAAGAACAGCGAGCAAGAGAGGAGCACGCCTGTACTAGCAAAAAAGGGGGGAAAGGAGGTAATGACTAGATAACAAGATGAGGATATTTGGTTTTTTCTGTTTGAGGGAGAAAGAGGGGCAGTAAGATGACAAGGAAAGGGAGTGAGAATCGTTACGTGAAAAACGGAGAGGGTGGGGAGGGGCGATCCGCAATGACAGCTACCGTTTGTTCATATTGGACCCTCTCGTGTGTGCTGCTCACAGTGGATCGCGGAGCACTGTTCCTGCGGCGCGAGATCACGTGTGTGTGTAGACAGGACTCGGGTCTCAGCGTGGCCAGCTGAATCCAAAAGACGGGGACGAGAACAGCAAATGGAGTGTTGATATTTGCTTTTTTTTTGTGTGTGTGATGGAGAAAGAACTCCGGGTGGCAAGAGAAGAAAAAAACAGGAAAAGCCCAAACATCGGATGGTGGAAAACAGGAAAGAGACTTGGATAGGTGAACGTGAAAGTGGCACATCAGGCGCACTTCACAAATAAAAACAAAACAAGAGAGAGGAACGAAAAGGAAAGGAGCACATTTGTTGCATGGGGAAAACAGAAAGCAGAGGAGGGGGAGGGAGACCGAGTAAGAATATTGCCTTGTGTGCTCTTGGCATCCCTCACTGACAGCTCTTCACCCCCCCCCCAATCTTTTGTCTCTGTGGTCTCCACACCACACCACACACCACACTCAGGCAAAGATAAGATAGAGAGCCGTGCCCATGACGCCAACAGCTGCGTACAGCACGACGTCCTCGATGCGTCGATAGCCCGGGGTGTGCGCCACCATCCACTGAAGCGCCGCCTTGAGGAACGAAGGTTTGTTCGTTGCCGTCGCTGTGGTGGGTCTTGCGGTGCCAGCAGGCTGCTGTGGTGGCCTCGGTGGTGGTGAGGCTGGCTGTTGCCGAGGCTTGGACGGACGTGACGGCTTCGGCGTTGGCGGGGACGGTGCAGGTGGGGCAGCATCGTACGGGGTCCCGAGCCACTCGCTTTGCCACCGCACTCCCCACAGCATCGCCCGCGTCGCCCACCAGGCGTGTGGATTGAGCGATGCTGTCATGTCGTAGTAGCGCTTCGCCAGTGCGAGGTCGCACCGTCTTGTGGCAATGGGGGTGCGGTACAAGACGTGCAGCGCGTGGATCGCCAGGTAATCGTTGGTCTCGAGCCAGTCGGCGGGCTCCGTCGTGCCGTGCAGACGCTGCCGGTCCGCGAGCTGCACGAGCGCCACTTCCGGCGGCAGCGACAGCACGTGCGCCATGCCCTCCTGGAAGCGCAGCGTCCAGCCAAAGAAGCGGTGCCCGACAATGGGCAAGGCACGCAGCATGGACAGGATGCGCGTGAGGGGGTGCCGGGCGACCAGCTCCGCGGCCTCCTCAAGCGAGAGCATGACGACGGGCTCTGTCGCGCCGGCGTCCGCGTCACCGTCAGCACCGCCGAGGTCCGCCTCGGCGTGGTTGCCGAGCCCGAGCTGAAGCATCATGCCAGCGTTGAAGGCGGCCTGCGAGTGGCCAAGCACCGCCGCGGCGCTGTAGTAGTGCAGGGCGAGGCTCATGTCCACGCCGAGCAGGCCCGACTCACCGTGGTAGTAGAACTCGGCCAGGCGGTAGAGCGCTGAGGGCAGCGTCAGCCCCAGTCGCGCGGAAGGTCGCGCAAAGGCACGCATCAGCTGATGCAGCTTGGCGCGGTTGCTGGTGAGAGGCTGAAAGCCTGAGACGGTCGCCGTCTCGGACGGCATGTAGCTGTCTTCGCTGGGCATGCGATTCGCCGCTGCCTGGACGAAGCGCTGTAGCAGGTCGTGCAAGAGCAGCTTCCTTGCCTCCTTCTGAGACACGAGACGCTGCTCCGGCATCTGCAGCGAGCCGCGCGGAGGGCCGGACAGCGGCCTGTACGGCGCCTTCCACTGCAGTAGAACCGTCGCCTCGTCCAGCAGCGCGGACGCGCCAGCTGGGACCGCGTCATGAGCACTGAATCGGGCATCCGTGGGGTCGAGCCAGCCATCGCGCACCAGCACAGACGTGCCTGCCTCATTGTCATCGTCGACGGTGTGGTGTGCCTTCGCCTTCTCCCCGTTCGGCTCGCTGCCAATGCGATGCCGAGTCCCTGTCACGTCACTGATGGATTCGTACACCTCCTCGGGTACCTGAATCGCCTCGTCCAGGACCTCCACCACGTGCCAGGCGGTGTGGTAATCCACGAAGCCGGTCTCCGCCAGCGCGAGACCCTCCACGAGCGCGACGATCGGTGTGGAGGCCGGACGCATCACCACCTCAACCGCCGCAAGGCTGTCGGACGCCTGCGCCGATTCCGTGGCCGTCGGTTCCGTCACAAGGATGTCGTCATCGTCGCGGCCGTTGCGGGTGTCCTCGAACAGGTGCGCGTCAGTGCGCGAGTCCCACCTGAAGATCCCCCGCATCAAGCGAAGGAGCAGCCGCTGAGCCAAGCTGGCTTGCGCTTTCTGACCATCCTCACCAGAGCGGTCAGTGGCCTGATGGTTGTGGTTGTGGTTGTGGTGATGGTGGTCGTCGTCCGATGCACCGATGGCGCGACGGCCGAGACCAGCCGCGTGTTGACGCAGCGTGTTGAGCAAGCCGCCCTTCTTCTGCCCCTCAGACCCCGCGTGAGCCGTCTGCTGGTACGCCAGGAGGCGCGCGCGCTGCTCCTGCTGGGCCTGCACGCGGCGTTGGATGGACACGCCGTAGTGCGCCTTCCTGGGTGCCCTGCTCGACTCATCCACGGCCGTTTCTGTCCCGGCGACGGACGCCTCGTGCGTCTGCTTCTCCTGCATCACGACGTCGCGCCAGTCCTCCATCAGGGCGAAGGACCACGGCACGGCGTCCTCGTCCCTGTGCATCCAGCTGCCGTACGAGGCGACACGCCGGTAGAGCGCGAGGGCCGCGCGGCAGTCACCGGCCCGCTCCGCCAGTCGCGCCAGTTGCCAGAGCGCCAACACACTGCCCTGCGAGGCGGCGGTTTTGAAGAGCTTCTCGGCCTTGTGCACCGTGTCGCGTGACGGGGCGAAGCTGCTGCCGTCCTGCTTGACGTGCCCCGCGGTGAGGATGGCCCTCACCCACGGCACCGCTTGCGAGGCGGGCATCTGCGGTGGGTTCTGCACGCTGGCGTCGTCGAGGCCATGGAGGTAGAGCACGCCCAGGTTGTACGTGCTCATCGCGCACGTGCCGTAGGTCGCGCCGAGGCGGAAGTGGTGCGCCGCGGTCTTGAAATCGGAGTCGCCAGTCCATGGTTTGCTGGGGGAGATGAAGTTGTCGGTTGACGCGGCCTGTGCGGCCCTGTGGATGGTCATCTCCTCCTGTGTGCGGCCCTCGCGAAGGTAGCCAACGGCGTGCAGAAAGCCTAGGCCATTGAGGGACGTGCAGTCGCTGAGCAGCGCACCGCGGCGGAAGTAGGTGAGGGCCTTGGCAAAGTCGCGCGGGACGGGCGGATCAGCCATGAGGTCGCCTGTCGCGTACATCTGTCCGAGGAAGCCGTAGGCCTGCGCCGCCACGTTGATCCCCCGAAGCACAGCTGGGCTGTCAGGAGATGGCCGGGTCTCCACTGGCGGCTCCTCTGCGCCGCTCTTCTTGTTCGTATTCGCATTCGGCGTTGTTGCCGTGGTGGCGGCGGCGGCGCTCTTCTTATCCGCGGCTGTCAGGGGTGGGTTGAGGCCGTGGGTCATGGCGACCTCGACCGCGTTGTTCTCCCCAACCGCGTAGCTCACCAGCTCGGACTGCAGCAGCAGGATCGCGGCATCAGACGACACACGCTGCTTGGCCAAACGCTTCTCTGACTCCTGCAGATACAGCTCCACAAAGGACGGGCACTGCCGCAGCGCTTTCAAAAAGTAGCGCTCCGCCAGCTGCCATGACCGCGCATGCGCCTCGTCTGAGGTGAGGTGTTGGATCCCCAGCAGCAGCGACGACTGCGGCGCGCCCTGGTCTGAGGTGACGATCAGATTCATGCGGTCGAGCTGGCGACGACGACGCAGCCGCTCCGCGTTGGCCCGCGGCGTGTTGCCCTCGGAGAAGAGCGTCTCCTCCGTGTCCTGCGCACCACTGTCCGCCCAGCCCGCGCGACCGCCGTGGCCGACGGACTGCGAGGTCGGCTCAAAGCCGTACGGGTGGACACCAAAGTTGCCGTCCTGCGTCATCGCCACGGCGTCGGCGGCCTCGCGGTAGTGCGGCATGGCCGCGTCGCACTTGCCCTGGGGACCGTCCGAGGCGCTCGTGCCGGCTGCTTCCAGGCGGTGAGCAAGGGCCAGGTGCGCCTCTGGCACGCCCTGCAGTGCGGCGAGTGTGAAGTGCAGCACAGCAGTGGACTCACTGTGCGGCACGGCGACACCGTTGGCGTAGAGAACACCGAGGAGGTAGTGCGTGCGGCCGTGGCCGGTGGTCTCCGCGCCTTCCTTGAGACGCTCCGCGAAGAGGGTGATGTTGCCCTGCTCGTACAGTGCCTCCAGCGCATGATAGTAGTAAGCGGACTGCTCCAGCAGCGAGGCAGGCGAGGCTGGCTTACGTGCTGGTTCCGCCTGGTCTGACGTGATGGTATCGTCACGACTGCGTTTGTTCTTGTCTCCTGTTGCTTCAGGCGGAGACAGCGTAAACGGGAGACCACGCCGGCCACCGATGCCGCTGCCCTGCGCGAGCTTGGCGATGATATCCTGCACAGACGCAAGAGCCTCCTCAGCTTCCCTGGCCTCGTGCTCCTGCTGCAGTTGCCGTTGACGGCGCTGCTCCTCTTTGAGTTGGTGATGTTGTTGCTGCGCGCGTTCGGCCTCAGCAGCGTGGGCCACGGACTGTACATGCGTGCTCTCCGGCTCGGTCGAAGCTGGCGGTGTGGTGGTGGTAGTGGTGGTGGCGGCGGCAAGACCAGCAGCAAGGCACAGAGCTAGCACCACCACCAGAAGGAGAAGAAGGCCGACGCGTGGCCGTGAGATGCGACGCAGTCTCTGTCGCGACGGTCTCATCAGTGTCTGCGGGTGTGTAGACAAGATTCACTAGTCTTTTACGCAGTGCGTATGTGTGGGTGTGGGTAGTTTGAATAGGATGCTGACAGTTCGTTCTGTCTTGCTCCACTGTTGACTTGGTTTTTCCCTTTCCGTGTGTGCCGAGACGAGAAGCGGAGATGAAGGGGTGGAGAGAGTGAAAAACGTGACTGGGTACCGCAGAGTCAGAAACAGTTCCGTATCTCTCATTTTTGGAGGTGTGGATAGGCGTTTTATTGAAGCAGCCGTGCTTGGCGTTGTGCTGCGCAGGTCAGGCTTCGCAAAGTCCTCAACAAGAGCAGCGTGGATGGCTATCACATGTCTCTCTCTCTCATGTCGTGTCATGACTGCTGGTGATGAGGTGACAAATTGCCCGTGAGTGCCAGCTGAACCGCTGGTGGGAGTTGTGCTTTTTTGTCAAGTTTGTTTTTATGTTGCATGTTATAGCGTTGCGTCAGTTAATTATGCGTTGTGTGTGTGTGGTGTGTATCAAAACAAAGAAAAAAATGGTGGTCAGAAAAGGGGGGGGCGCCCCAATCTTTTTGTGTCACGCTCACGGTCAGGCATAGTGCTCGAGAAAGGACGTGTCATCACGCAAGCCAGGGCTGTACGCGATGGACAGCCCACCGCCGGCCTGCGCACAGCGCGCCAAAAGCTGCTCAACAACGGTCGGCGGCAGAGGCACGTGCAAGGACACCATTGGACCTTGAGCAGCCTGCGACTGAGAGCCTCCCTCCTTCTCCTCGTCGTCCTTCTCCGCTTGCCACGTCGTCCACGCCTCCTCGGTGCTCTCCACGAGGCCGTAGCAGGAGACCGCGAAGCCATCCGTCAGTGAGGTGAGGCTCGTGACGTTGACGAACGGCGCACCGTCCGCGTCGTACGTGAGCAGGGAGGTGTTGGTTGGCGTCGTCCCCGCACGTGTCGACGTGACGGGGCAGAGGAGCTGGACGGCGACCACGGCGCGCTCGAGCATGGCACCGACCTGCTGCAGCGGCAGACGCGACACGCGCTCGTCAAGCTCCGCGATAACAAGTGCCCGCAGCGCGGAGAGCGGAGCCGCGAGACGCGTGGAGTACCGAGACACCACTGGTCGCGACCGGCGTGGGGCGGCGCTGGAAAACGGCCCCGCACTACCCTCCGTCTCACCGTCACCCGCCCCCACAGCTTCCTCCTCCTCCTCTTCGTGCTTGTATGTGGCCAGAAGGGGGGCGAAGTACTGCTGCCAGCGTGCCTGTCGGCCACGGCTGCCCTTTTCCTTTGCAATAAACTGCCGCTGAACGGCGCTGAGGCTGCGCGACACAAAGACCGAGTGCACGTCGCCGTCCCAGTCACGGGAGACTTGTGAGCCGGCTGTCACGTTGCGACTGTTCTCGATCGGTGGGTGGGGCAGGCGGCCAAGGCGCACGACGGAATCTGCGCGCCAGACCTCCTTCGCCTCCGACTGGGGGGAAGAGGAAGAGAGGCGACCTTCGCCATGGTCGGTCCTTCCACTGCCTTTGCCGTTCTTGCCAGACTGCTTCGTCTTGATCTTCCTGGCTGGTGCGGACGGCGCCGAGGCAGATGCACGCGGTGGGGCACAGTGACGCACGAGGAAGCGATTGGAGAGGACCTCTGCGTTGAGGCCATTCATGGGGTCCATGAGGGCCGCGGCGTCACGCGCCCAGGCCTCTTCTTTGGACTTCAAGAGGTGCACAACGTGGCGCGGTCGGACGCGCTGGATGAGCTCCGTCGTTGTGCGGCGACCGGTGTGGAGGACCCAGCCGTGTGTGTTCACGACGACCGGGTGCTCGCGCTGCACGCGGCGCACGAGCTCACTCATGGCGGCGATCGCGTTGCCAACGGCCACAGGGCAGCGCACCGTCGAGCTGCCGAGAAACAGCGCCTGAACGAGCTCGGCGCAGTCGCGTTCGTCGCCGTCGCGGAAGAGCGGCTGGCGCACACAGTAGAGTGCGAGTTGCCCTGGCACGCCAAACTCGGGCTGCCCAAGATCCATGTCCAGCCAGTAGCACAGTCCGTGCTGCGAGAGGAAGCCGTTCACCAGAAAGCGGCAGAGCGTGGTTTTGCCAATGTTCGCCGAGCCAATGACGACCACGGACCCGCTGCCGCGCTGCACAACGGCGGGAATGACCTCTGGCAACAGGGCCGCGTCCACCGACTGGGCGGCGCACTTGGCCACAAAGGAGGGGATCTCCACAAAGGCGTCGTCGCGGCCGTTCGTGCCGTAGTACGCCTGCTCCATCGACGCGGCCTTGTCCAAAAAGCCAGCGTCCGATGCCGCGTTGGTGGTGGTGGCGCCGTTGCCTGCTCCCTTGGCGCCGGGGCGGTGGCGCAGGTAGTGGCGTCGCACGAATGAACGACCCGGTTCGTACGGCCGCACAATGAGCAGCACGGCGAGAGGCAACCGTCGCGTCGAGAAGTACGTCTTCCAGCGTGCCAGCTCGTCCTCCACCCACTGCCAGTCAATGACACCAAACAGCCCCTCCACATCGCTGAGATCCATGTCGATGATGGCATCGTCGCGAGTGGTGGTGGTGGTGGTGGTGTGCGATGGCGCACCAGCAGCAGCAGCATCGGCAGCCGCGTCCTGCTCCCAGCGGCACACATCCACAGGCGTCAGGCAGCCCGTCGTGATGCCCTCCTCGCTGTTGTCTTGCACCTCTTCCTCTCCAGGTGTGGTTGATGACGTGGCCAGTCGGTAGGCGCGACCGTGGCCCCACCTGGGTGCCTCCTTGCGATCCGCGCCTTTGCCCTTCAGCCGCGTCACAGGCGTCACGACAGCCCGCTGCATCGGGTTCCACAGCCCCAGTTGCTTGTTGCCCATGTAGTAGCCACCGACGCTCGCCTCGCCCATCCCGAGGCCGACCACACCACACGGGCCTTGGATAGTGATGGGATCATTGACTCCGAGAAGAGTGAGGTAGCACGGAAGCCCACTCATGTCCGCCTCATCGTCCTCGTCATCATCCTCGTCATCATGGCGTGTGCGTTTGTGGTGCGTCTTGGAAAGGGAAGCGGCCAGTGCCGCCTCATCGAGATGACTGGCGAAGAAGAGGGTGCCGAAGCGTTGCGGCCCAGCCCTGTCCGAACGCTGCCGCAGAATCGCATGCACGTCGGTGCCTGGTGTGGTCGTCGTCGGCGTCACGGCCTCTTCGTCCACAACGTCACTTTCGAGACTGTACGCCTCTTCCTCCTCATCATCAGACTCGTCGCCATCATCGTGTTCGGCGTCGTGCAACAGTGCCGCCTCGTGCGCTTGCAGAGCACTCTCCTCGTAGTCCTGTACGTGATGATCGAACATGCGCCGATGACGTGCTTCGCGCTGTTGACGCCGGCGGCGTTCCTGTGCTGTTTCGGTGCGTTCTGTGCCTTCTTCGGTCTGCTGATCCAACTCGCCGTTCTCGCTGCTGTTGTCGGACCACGAGCCGGAGTCGTCATCCGAAGACGAGGGCAGCTCGACAGCATCATGAGGCCGGCTGCCAAAGTGAATCACGTCATCGGCGCTGTTGGAGAAGAAGAGGTTGTCGCCACCACCACCACGGCTGCTCGTCTTGGCCTCATCCCGGTCGAGTGCCCAGGTGCGCACCGGAGCGGGTGGTGCTCCCTGCCCAGCCTCTGCTGCGGGGTTGACGGTGGCGAGTCGACCACGCCAGCGGTGCGACCGGATCAGCGGCTTCGCGGCGGTCTCGTGGGCCTGCGTGGAAGCCGCCGCGACGCTGTCCAGCTCCGGCTCAGCCTCGTTGCGAGGGCGCTTGCGTTCACTCGGGACTGTCTTTGCAGACGTGCGAACGCGGTCAGCCTTGGCTTGGTGCTCGTGTGGCTGTTCGCTCACCATGGGGGTGTGTTGCGGTTGCGTCTCGTCGGCAACGGCAGCCGTGCGACCACGCGCAGCGAGAATGCTCCGGAGTGCGGCTGGGACGGCGAAGGCGGGGGGCGAAGGCATCGCAATAGTCTCGTGACTCACCATCGTTGCCGTCGTGGAGGTGGTGGTAGTGGTGGTGGTGAGAACAGAGTGAGTGGCTGCGGCCAGTGTTGCGGTGGCACTGACTTGCTGTGCCGTCTGCGCGGTTTCCTGCGCAATGTGACGCCCTCGCTTGGGTGGCATGACGGAGAAGTGTATGCGTCTGTATTTGTATCTCTGTGACGTGTGATGTGTGGTGGTGGTGTGAGAGTGTTGGTTTGCACGCCTCTCCTCACGTGATTTGAAGGGGGGGAAGAAAGAAAAGGCGGATTTGTCTATGTGTGTGACAGCGATTCATGTGATGCCACAGTCATCGGGAAGAGCCGCCACGCAACAACACACCTGCACGAACACGCATGGTGGTTTGTTTGTGACGCACACATGCACATACGTATACGCATGCGCATATGACGTCTCGCAGGTGGGAGGAGAGACGAAGAGTCGAAAGGCTGTCTTTCGTCTAGCTTTACAGTTTGTGAGCGCGAAAGCGCTGCAAAGTACCTCAGACATGCGCGACGGTACTCTCAACGCCAGTACTTCGGCGTCATAATTATTGCTTTCGTCGATTCGTGTGTGTTTTTCTTGTTCTTGTTGTTGTTGTTAGCAAGTTATTGAGTGTGTGTGTAGTTATCTCGACGGAAGAAGTGGCAAGTGTGTGCGGCATTTCATTAGATTGTTTAGTTAAACGCGACAAAAATTGGGTATTTAAAAAGAAAGAAAGAAAAGGCATGTGGAGAGAGAGACACCAACTACCAACGATCATGGCGAGTCATGTGCATGTGCCCAGGGATTGCTTTTTCTCTTTTTTCTCTTTTTCTCCTCCCTAGCCGGCAAAGGAGACAGACTTGCCGTTGTCCTTCTTCTCTGCTGCAGGCTTGGGCTTGGCAGCCTCGACCATGGCGGCCTGGGCGAGTAGCTGCTCCTTCTGCTGCTGCAGAACCTTGGCGAACGACTGCTGACGGCGCTGCAGCTTCTGCTCCTTGCGGACCTCGCGCGTGTCGACCTTGGCCTGGCGCTTCTTCTGGACCTCCAGGGCTTGTTGCACGCGCTCGCGGATGCTCGCCTTGGACTGCGCAGCGGATGCCTTGGCGATCTCCATCGCACGCTCGTGGTCCTGCTTGAAGACGTCAGCCTTGGCGGGCTTGCTCGGCTTCTTCGCCGCCGCAGCCGGGGATGGAGCGGCCTTGGTGGCCTTGGGCACGGCGGCAGCGGGCTCGGTCTTGGCTGCCTTCTTCCCCTTGCTGCTGGGCGAGGGAGAGGCCTCCGCCTCCGCCTCAGGCTCACGACCACGCTTGACGGCAGCCTTGCCAGCGCCGTTCTTCTTCTGGTTGCCAGCCGCCGCCGGCGCTGCCGCAGCCTCGGCCTCCTTCTGGCTCGCCTCCGGGACCTTCTTGGGTGGCACGACCGCGTCCTGCGTCAGCAGTGCCCGGCGTGTGCGCACGGTGAGCCCGCCCTCCGCCGTCACGCGGAACCGCATCGCACGCTGATCGCGCATCTTCTGAATGATCGCGTCCCACTTCTCCTGCAGGTGCGACGGCACATCACCAACAAGCGGGAGTCGGCAGCGCAGCACGCCGTTCTCCAGCTCGTAGCTGCCCGCCTCGGAGTCGACCGTGACACCCTCTGGGTAGGGCAGCACCAGCCGCCACTGCTTCGTGTGCTTCGTCGTGTCCACGACAAGCTGTGTGGCGTTCGTCTCGGAAATGTCGATCTTGGACTCGGGGATCTTGTGGAGCGTGACGTCGATCAGCAGCTCCTTTCGGCGGAAGTGGACCTCGAGGTGGTACGGCGGCTCCGGCACTGCCTGCGGGCTCGGACCAGCAGCAGCAGCAGCAGCGGCGGCGGCAGCGGCCTTGGTCGCTCCCTTCTTACCCGCCGCACTCTTCTTGGGTGACGGGGTACGGCCAGCCTTGGCTGCCTTGCCTTGCTCAGCGACACCACTGCTCGTGAGGCCCAGGCGGGAGCGCAGCTCCGTCACCTCGCCCGGCAGAATCATGGCGGCCTGACGCTTGCGGGGCTTGGCGGTGGCGGCCTTGTCAGCGGGTGCCTCCTCTCCCTTGGCCAGGCGCTGCTGCTGCTTCTTCTCACGGGCCTTGACCTGCTTGCGCGTGTCGCGGGCCTGCTTGGCGATCTTGCGGAGCTCGGCCTCCTCCTTGCGAACCTGAGACGGCGGCATTGCTACTGTGCGCAGCGGTGTGTTGTGTGTTGTCTGTTTCTGTGGAAGGATGGAAGGGCCTGTTGTTGTTGTTGTGGGTGGGAAAAGAGGGAAAGGTGAATACAGATGTGTGTGTGTGTGTGTGGTGATGGGTGAGACCTGAGAGCATGCGCGACGCTGATGATGATGATAATGAGACACGTGCAAGCACGAGACGCAGGGGACAGAAAGACTGACGGGCAAAAGGAATAAACTGAAAGAGCCTCCGAACTCGATTGCCCAAGTGTGTGTGTGTGTTGCTTTTGTTGATTTGCGATGATTGGTGAAGAAACAAAACAAGAAAAGGAGAAGAGTTATCCCATACTATTCGACAAGGAACGGAAGGGTAGAGTGATTGAGCAGCTCCTGTGCTGCGCCATGTTGCGGGGCCGTGACAGGGAGCGAATGCATGAAAAGTTGAACAAACAAGAAAAGAAGGTGTGACAGAGAAAAAAAGAGAAAGGGGAAGCATACATGTTGAGAAACTTGCAAAAGTGAACGTCAACGCGCACACGGCGAAAGAGCGGAGAAACAGCTGTCGTTGTGATGGTGGTAGTTGCTTTTCTTTTTGACTGAAGTCTCTCAAAAGGAAAAAAATCTATCTTTTTTTTTTATTATGAGGTCCATGGCATGAGATGCTCGCCAACACGGAACCCCAGCCGCTCCCGCATGGAAACTCGTGTGGCCTGTGCACGTGTGTTGACGGGCGCGGTGGCAGCCGTGCCAGGCGTGCCGATACGCCCCGGCGCCGACCTCTGCCGCTGCCGTGACGCGCTCGTTTGCGTGCGCGCGAGACGACGTGACGCGTTACTGGACGTGCCCGTGCCTGGCCGCACTGACAGAGACGGGGCCGCCGCGGATGTGGTGGAGGTCGCGGTGTTGGGACGCGATGCGACCACGCTCGGGAACGCGGTAGCAGATGAGGGCCGTTGCGCCACGTGACGGGGAGGCAGCCCCGCGCGACTGACGCGATTGTGGGGCGCCGCACAAGGCACGGCGGGAGCGGTGGCGTGGCTGTGGGCCGTGAGTGAGGCGCCGCCAAACGACGACACCGATGACGCGCCGAGTCCTGGCGAGGACGGCGGACGCACCAGGAACGGGTTGCAGCGGATCGCATCCATGTAGGGCGTGCTCATGCCGGTGGGGCTTGAGGGCTGGAGAGATGGTCGCTGCAGGACTGGTGGTGGCGGTGGTGTGGAGGACACACGCAGTGGCCTCGTCCCTCCTGTAGCGGCGGCCTCCCCCTCTGTGGCCCGGCGCGTTGCCCAGGCCGCTGCCGCTGTGGCCGCAGTCAGTAAGCGTTGATCAGGCACATCAAGTTGGCACGCCGCACCCGCCGCCCCAGAACCGAACGTGTTGCCGCTGCTGCGTGGTCGCGCCAGTGAATCACGCACATCAGCAAGAACATGATCATCAGCATCAGCATCAACAT
This sequence comes from Wallacemonas sp. MBr04, assembly GCA_030849635.1. NCBI lineage: Eukaryota > Euglenozoa > Kinetoplastea > Trypanosomatida > Trypanosomatidae > Wallacemonas > Wallacemonas sp. MBr04. The sequence goes on along the minus strand of JASANR010001470.1, from coordinate 20,884 downwards.
GAGCAGTATCAGGTCGTGTGTGCCGATGCGCGCCGGCCGAGTGAAGAACACGTCCTCGCGTCACGACCGGTGGCGGGGCCGACGCCATCGTCACCGTCATGGCCGGAATCGCGACCCCAGACGCCGTCGCGCTCGGTTTCGGCAGCACGCACGTCGTCAGCGCCACGAGGGGCGACACGCTGTTGAGGTCGAAGGCGCGGTGTGCGGGTGGGCGACGCAGCTGCGCGGCAAGGCGACTGGTCTCGAAGTTCTCCTTGCCCACTTCGAACCACGACGACGACGACCGCGGCACCGTCACAAAGTCTCGCATCGCGGCAGTCATCGCATCCTCCTGGCTCACTTCGGCAGCCAGGCGTGCGCTGCCTTCCTCTTCTTCTTTTCCCGCCTGTGAAAGGGACGTGAGTGGCAGTGGTGATGGCAAACTGAACTCGCGAGGCGATGGCGATGGCGAGGCGCGCCGTGAGTTGGGCTTCGCGATGGATTTGGCAGCGACGGCAGCACGCGCAGCAGCTGAGCGCTGCACCGTGGCACGCGTCACGGTGTTGGTCGGGAACAGCGGCGCCTTGTCGGAATTCTTGGCAAAGGACGGTGGAGGGGCGCGACGCCAGCGCGGGCCGAGTGGGTTGAAGCCGTGGTCCTCGATCTGGAAGTTGATCAGGGCGCCGTTGAAGAGCGTGTTTTCATGGTTGCTCAGCAGCCGCGCCTCCTCCATGGTGAACATGAGTTTATAGACCGTTTCGAGGCGCAGTTCATCGGGCAAGGAAGCGTCCATGGGGGACTCCGCGGCGCGTGGAGGCTGTCCGGCGGCATTGGCGGCCTCGTTTGCACCACCACCGGATAGCCGCGCGGCCTGTGAGCTGGCCCGCGTGCGACGCTCGCTCGTACCCGTGCACGGCCGCGAGTCTGTTTGCCTCGTGCCAATAGAGCGGACCTCTTCCTCTTCAGCATCGCACGCATCGTCACTCTTGTGATGGTCATCATCATCATCATACAGGTGCGCGTCGTCTGTGGTGGCGCACAGCACGGCATCTGTTGGCGTCGTCCTGGTTGGATTGAGCACGACGACGTCACTCAGCGTCGCCGCCTCGTACGTGCCGTCGCGTGCGTACAGCGGGCAGGAGAGGAACGTGCGCTCAAGGACATGCTCGGCGTGCTTCTTCGCTGCCAGTGCCAGGGATGTGCGGGCTGCGTCGAGTGCCCATAGGGGCGGGCTTGCCTCCTCCTCCTCATCATGGTCCGCTGTCAGATTGTTGTTCTGGCTCCGGCCGCTCCAGTTCTGCGGCATTTGTGCGTCGAACGCGCCGTCAGGACAATCTCGTGGTAATGTCGTCTCGCAGGACGATGTGGCATTGGTGGACTGTGCCACCGCAGCGTGGCACTTGGCGATCTCACGCTGCTCGCGCTGACTCCACAGAACCCGTCGACGTGCATCACGCGCGCGTTGGACCCCCAGTAGAGTGGCGCGGTGCACCGCCAGCAGCTTGTCGCGCTCGTCCACGCCAGTCAGCAGAAACAGCATCTCGCCTTTCAGCTGCGTGATCGCCTCCAGCACAACACGTCGGCAGCGCTCGAGAACGAGCGGTGCGAGGTGGCGGCTGTTGGGTAAGATGAGTGTGCTGGGCAGCGCGAATCTGGCGAGGGGCGAGGACATGACAGTGTCCATCTGCGTCTCCTGCAGCTCACTCGTCGTGTCGTACGTGATGAAGGAGAAGTCCGCGAGCCCAGGGCCGGCCAGCTCCATCGCGTAGCTCGTGGCGGCCTCGCTGCACACCATCGCACACCACTTGAGGAGCGTCTGGCGGTGGAACTCAAAGAAGAAGGCGTCCAGAGTGGCTGGTTCGCTCTCTGGTGTGGCTGGTGTGGCTGTTGTTGTTGTTGCGGCTGTTGTGGGTGGTGGTGTTGCCTGTCTCCGGTGGCTGCGTGCACCCTTCGCGGCACCATGGTGTGCCGTGTGTGGTCGCCTGTCGCGATGCCGCTGACGCTTCTTCTCCAATGCCCGGTCCGTTAGCGCCGCCTTGCGGTTCGATGAGAGCGACATGGACAGCTGGGAGAAGCTGTGCATCAGGTCCAGCAGCAGCTCCAGCCCGGCGGGCCCGACGTCCTCTTCGGCCCACTCGAGAGGGACCTTGATGTTGGCCACGACGCTGCAGGACAGCACGTGATGGACGGCCTCCAGCGGCAGGTAGGTCAGCGAGGGCTGCAGCGCGGCGTGGAGGTAGGCGTAGTGCGCCTGGCGATCGGCTTCGCACGGCGGCGAGGACGCGGCGGTGATGCGCGTGCCAAAGGATGACGAGGGCTGGAGTGAGAGCGGCGCCAGGTCCACATTGTTCGTCCCGAGGTGCCGTGTCGACTGGGCCGTGTTCTCGTCGTCACTCTCGCACTCACTGGTGGTGTTGAGGTGAAGAGGGACGGCGCGTGTGCTGGAGGCACCGTCCGTGTTGGTCACGGCGATATCGAGCAGTCGGCAGACGACATCGCGTCTGTGGAGCATGTGCTGGCGGGCCTCGGTGGTGAAGGGAGCGCAGCCGTACCCGCCATGTGAATCCACGAGCTGCGGATGCAGGCAGCATGGGCGGCCTGCGACAGAGCGCTTTGTGGGGCACGACGCTGCTGGTGGTGGTGCAGTCGACGCGGAGGAGGAGGTCCCAGGCGGCTCAGAGGCCTCCGCCTCCGCCTCTGTCACCTGCGGAGGGGCGTCGCTCACGTGCAGCAGAACCGCCACCGCGAGCGTGAGGAACGAACAAGGTGCGTAGATGAGGCGGAGCAAGTCGTGGCCGCCTCCAAGTGATGAACACGCACCTGCTCGTATTGGGTTGCGGCTCGCCACGTGCCCAAGCGTGGTGTAGAACACACGCAGCGCCTGCTCACGCGAGGGCTCGTCGAGATGACCACCGTGGCGGCTCGCTGTGCGCAGCCACTGCACGACGTCCGCCACGTCTTGCTGCAGGAGCCAGTACTGCGTGCGTGCAGACCCAGCGGTACCTGACAGGCCAGGCAGCGGCGAGGTGCAGGACAGCCTCACACGCCCCTCCATCGCGGACGGCGAGGCAGCCACGTAGTCCTCCTCGAGAACGGTCGCGAGGGCGGCACAGGCCGGCGCACGGCTAGACAGCAGCAGCGACAGCACGCGGCACACGGGGTCATCGCGGACGAGGGCCTTGTTCTGCTGCAGCGTGTGGGCGGTGCGTGTCGTGCCCTTGTAGGCCGCACCACCACCACCACCACCACCAGCGCTATTCGGGAGCAGGTCGTGCTCGCCTTCCGGCAGCAGCAGCCACGTGATGGCCTCTGTGGACGCCAGCGCGGGCAGGTAGATGCACTCGCCGGGGCTGAGGTCTTGCCACTCGCTGCGGCACAGCTCCATCACGCTGGTGGAAGAGAGGCAGCGCGGGTCGTCCATGCTCGCGTGATGCTCGGCGATGCGCAGGCGTGCGGTCTGCAGAGCCGCGTGCGGTGTGGACCCTTCGATCCGGCGCATCAGCCGCGTCAGGCCGTCCAGCTCCACGCGCTGCAGCACCGCAAAGTCAGCGGGGTCGCCAGCGTACAGGTCCGCCGGCAGCGCGCGCATGAGGAAGTAGACCATGAGCCGTGCGGCGCGGTAGGCGCACTCCATCAACGGGGCGTGGCGTCGCAGGCTCTGCGCCAGGCGTTGCGGTAGTGGCATGCGTGACTTGGCTGCTGGACGCCTCTCTCCTGTGAATTCGGGGACGGGTGGTGCATTCTCACGAGGCCTCGGCGTGGCAGTGGCGGGTTCTCTATTCGCGCAAGTCTCATCTTCTGAAGCATCCGCAAAAGGCGTCACACAAGAAGACGAAGAAGAAGAAGAAGAAGACAGCGAGCGCTGCGGGGGCTGTGTGGTCACGGTCCTCTCCGCAGGTTGCGTGCGAAGGGGTGGTGGTGGCACACGGTCTGTTGATGGTCCGTTGCTCGTGTGCAGCTTCCGCCCGTGGGCACGGGAGAGCGCCGTCAGCACACGCTCCACATGCACGTGCATGCGTTGTGTGTGTTGAGCCATATCGCTTGCCTGGTCCGCGGTCTCCCCGGACCACGTTGGCGGTGGGGGTGGTGAGGTGGACGCGGAAGCCGTCCTGCCGTCCTTGGGACAGAGTGTGCTTGTGTCAGAGTGTGCTGCTCCTGCTGCCGGTGCTTCTTGTGGTGGCTGCGACTGCTGACGTTCCAGCCACGCTGACAACTCAATGCAGCCTTCGCGTGCAGTTGTTGTCGTTGTTGGTTGTGATGTTGTGAGTCGTATCGCCTCTTCCGCTGGTGTTGCGGCGTCCTCACGGGCGGCGTCGCCGAGCTCGGCATCTTGCACGTCCGCGCCGGACGCACTCTCAGACCGCACGACAAGTGGTGGCGGGCGCTGCTGGAAGTAGTCCGCGGCGACTTGCTCAAGTAGCGCGTCCAGCAGCGGTGTCTCGGCTGGGCGCTGACGCCGCGAGTGGTAGGTCGCTTCAAACGTGCGGATGCGACGCCGCTGCAGGTACGCCTCCTCGTCCCGCGAGGTGACCTTGCATTTCCTGCTCTCCTCCCCTTCTTCCTCCCCGTCCTCTCCCACAGTAGGTCCTGCTGTGGTATCAGGAACCTCTGCCTGTGTCTGGGAGGCATCCGTGTTGGTGTGCAGAGAAAGGTACGATGTGTGAGCGCCGCTAGTGGTCTGTGCAGTGGGAGGGAGTGGGTTGGCAACGCCAGCCGTTCTGTGGCTGGGATCTTGCTCATCTCTGTGTGTCTCATCCTCTTCAGTGGACGACACCTGGAGAGATGACTGGGTGGTGCGCGTCTCACACGAGCTCGCACCCGTCATGTCCAAGCTCTCAGTGGGCACAGGCGCCGCGTGTGCAGCGACACCAGTGTCACCGAGTTGCTGTTGGCGCGTTTGGTAGTAGTGATAGGCGGCCATGCCGGCTTCGTAGCGTCCCTGTGGTGAGGCCGCGTGCAGCGGACCCTCCGCCGGCTGCACCCGTGACGACGATGACAACAGTGTCAATGAGGACGTGGTAGTGAGTGTGTGCGCGCTGCGTGTGGCCGCCGCAGCGACAGCAGCCCGTGGCGGGGGTGAGAGGCGATAGCGGACGCGCTCGTGCTCTGGTGCGGCGTGCTGGGCGGAGCGCGGCCGACTGGCAGCCTGTGACGTGGAGAGTGGCTTTGAGTGGAGTGGAAGCTGTGAGCCCAGACGCACTGCACTCGCCGAGCCCGGTGCGGCGACCAGGCGAGTTGGCACCGAGGACGCGGGCCGCGAGAGAGCACGGCTGCTTGCCCCTGCGCTGCCGCCGCCGCTGCTGCTGCCCTGCACGCGTCCAGCCAGCAGCCCAGGGCACGGTGCGAGAGACCGTGCGTGCTGTGCGTGCGCGTGCTGTGGATCAGACGATGACAGAGAGCGTGTCGGCCGCAGAGGCAGCGGCGCAGGCGAGCTCGTGCTGCGATGGCGTGCGTGATCCGTTGAGGTGCTGTGGTGGTGCAGGCCGCACGGCCACTCGGCACTGCTGCGCACCGGTGCGAGTGAGAAGGGCGTCACGTCAGAGCCTCGCGGCCCGGGCCTCGCGGTCAGCACGGCTGTGGGACGGCCACGAGCCCACCCAACCGCGTCATCGCTGCCGTCGCTGGAGGTACCCGAGCAGGCCTGTGCATCATGTTGGTGTGGTGCAGCTGGGGTGGAGGCGTCGGCTGTGAAGGCGGCAGCTGTTCTCATCCTTGGCATGCTGCCATCGCAGCCCAGCGCCTGCCGTGGACTTGCCGAGGCCGGCATGGACAGGAAGGGAGCAGGTGGGGGTGTGCGTCGTGCGACTGTACGCTTAGGCGGCTGGCCAGGCGTTGACGTGCGATGCGCCGGCATGGCAGCACCGACGGACGTGTGGGGAGGATAGGAGCACACGAGCATGGGAGACGAAAACTGGCTATACATTTCTTGAAAGGTGCATGCTGGTGGCGGTGAAGCAGTCATTGGATTGCGCACGTGATCCGTGGGGGAGAAAAAATGGCAATAAAGAGCGAGTATCTGTGCGTGTAGAGTGGACAGTGGCGAAGTTTACATAAAGGAAAACGAGACAGAAGGTAACAGTGGGCTGGGGAAAAACCAAGAGAGGAAGGAAACCAACTGCGAGCGTAGAAATATCAACGCACACACAGATGCAGAAGAAAAAGGGAGAAAACTGTCACGCGATGGTGTCGACAGCAGCGTGTGCGTGCTGTACGATATATACACGCGAGTGGAACGAAGTGAGTATAGGATGCCGTGCCGTTCGTAGAATTGTGAAGTATCAAGTGCGTGAGAGAGAAAGAGTACTTCCAGACAAAGATGGCCTTCGCCACAGCTACTAGCCTATTGAAGACACAACGAAGTGAGAGGAGGTGGAAAGTGTTGTGAGCAAAGAAAGGAGAAGAAGTGGGGGTGGTGAGGGAGCAGATTGGGATGCGTGCTTGTCCCTGCATGTGTGAGTCTGTGCGTGTCTGAGTGCCAGTAGGAAGGATGTCGCAGGCTTTTACTGCTTTCAACGAGCGAGAGCCAGAACAAGTTCTCGCACCACGAATGACTCGTGAAGGGATGCGCCACGACTCCGTGTTCGCAGTCTCTCCCTCTTTCCAAGTTCAAGTGTGGAAGGTATCACACGCTGGCTCCGCGTTTATTTGACCAATAACGAGTGCTTTTTTTTTTTATTTTTCATTTACTTCTCGTTGAATTATGAAGTCGTGAGAGTTGCAACAAGTATCACCAACAACAAAAACAGTCAAACAAATCAACCAAAAATGGGGAGTGGAGGCTGATAGCCTGTGTGAAGGTCACTTCAATAGCACACAAGCACACACAGCAAGAGGGAGAAGAAGAACAAGAAAAAACGGTGTGTGTGAACAGCCAGTGTGGAGAGAGAAAGAAGACTCAGAACAAGAAGAAAAAACAAAAAATGGGAACAAATGCCGGCGCACCAGTCCGCACGCTCTCTCTCTCTCTCTCTCAATCACAATCACACACGTGCCTAGGCAAAGTAGAGGAACAGGATTGTCAGCACCGCCACGCCCAGAAAAGGCAAGAGCAGATGCCGAAGCGCTGCGAGTTCAGAGTGTTTCACCTGCACCTCCATCGCCGCCTTCTTGCGCTCTGGCTTTTCTGCTTTGCTGGACGACGGTGACGGCGCTGGCCGCGGCTTGATCTGCGAGGTGTTACGTGGCCCACTGGCGAACGAGGAGGTGGCAGTCGGGGCGACATTGGCTGTCGAGGAACTCTTCCGGTTCTTCTTCGATCCCCCCGCACGTGGCGTGGATGGCTTCGGTCGACGTGAGGACGCCAAAGAGGATGGTGTAGTGCGAGGCGTGGACTCGGGTGTGGCGGACTCCGCCAGGCCGTCCTGATCTTCGCCTTCAGCCGCGTGCGTCGTGCCGTGGCGGGAGGCCAGATGCAGAGGGGCGACGACAGGTGCTGGCGAGTCAGCGGCGCTGCCAAAAGCCTCGTCAGCCTCCCTTGCATTCGGGGTCTCCGTCCTGTCCTCCGCCTCGCCTTCGACCTCGTTGTCGTTGTCGCTCTCGTCGGCGTCGTCATCGCGAAGCTGAGCCGCCTGCTCCTCCTCCTGTTCCTGTTCCAGCTGCTGCTGCTGCTTCTGCTGCTCGTGCTGTTGGACAGTGCGGCGGCTGCGCTGCGCGGCTGCCCAGAGCTGATCGCGAGCCTCCTGCTCCGCGACCATCGTCTCCGCAACGGCATCCAAATACGGCACCGTCACAGACTCCCACATCAGAGTCGATGGCGCCGATGCAGACAAGGCGGTGGAGAGGTTCTGGAGCTCGCTGATGAGGCTCTGCAGCTGCGTCGCCGCGTGCCGCAGCGCACATCGCACGCGACCCTCCGCCTCGCCCTCGCCACCAGGGCGGAACAGCAGGCGATAGCTGTTGGCGAACGCTGCCGCGGACGGTGGGGAAGGAATCGCCTCGGCACTGGCAGTGCGCGCTGGCACCCCGAGTGTGAGTGGGTCCTGCTCGGCAAAGGCAAGGAGTTCGTAGAGGTAACGCAGTGGGTGCAGTGCGCTCTGACTCGTCTCAGCCGCGACATCGGCGTTCATTGTGCGATCGGCAGCGGCTGCCACGGCCTGTGCTGACACGTCGACGCCGGCATTCGCACCGCCACGTCGGGGACCACGCTTGGCACTACTCGCCGCCGCGCTCGCCGCGTTGGAGGCGCTCATGTTGGGTGGCAGCGAGGTCGTCTCAACCCTGACGGCTTCGTGAGTCAGCGTGGCCTCCATGTCAGACAGGATCGCCAGCGCGTGAGCCTCCAGCCACCGCAGCAAGGACGCGTTCGGGTTGGTGGCCTCCGCCCACCGTGCGCGGACGGCTGCCTCGCTCGTCTCGCATGCATCGCGACTGATCTTATCATCACCATCACCGCTGCGCTTCTGTTGTGCCTTGCTTCGAGCCGAGAGTTCGGCGCACAAGGACGCGTCCGAGGCGACCGCAGCCGCGGCAAACGCGTGTGAGAGGACGGCCTCCATTTGCTGCTCGTCCGGCTGCTCCGTCGCAGCCGAGCCCGCGCCTGTCCCGGCGGGTTGCGGAGAGCCCTTGGGCTTTTGCTTGTGACGACCACCACCTCCGCTGAGGGAGGCTTGGCGCTTGCCGGCACTGCCACCGCGGCCCGCCTGAAGCGTGTGCAGCAGTGCTGAAGGAACCGCGTACCGCGATCGCGCGGCCAGTGTCAAGGGCTCCGCCTCCACCTCCGCCTCAGCTGCAGCAGTGCTACCGGCACCACCAGCGGACACCGTCTCAAGTGGGGCGAAGCCACGGGCCCGCGTGGCTTCCACTGCCGCGCGCCGGCAGTCACGGAGGGCACCGTACAGCTTGTGCAGGAGATCAGCGAGCGGGGCTGCCATTGTGTTGACGTGGATCTCGTGCGTCGCCTCCACTTCACATGTGACTTCTGGTGGTGTCGGCGGGGTGGGCGGTGTGGTGACTGCTTCCTCGGGTTGAGCCTCCGCCTTGTCCGTGTCTTGTGAGACCGGCGCCTCTTCCGTTGATGGCTCCTCAGGTGCGGCCTCCTTGAACACGCATGTGGAAGCCGCTCTGAGCGAAGCAGACCCGTCCTCGACCTCGGACTCCACCGGGTACTCGCGGTCTTGCGGTGCTGCATCGTCGCCGCTCGCGGTGGCTTCCAGTGCGGCGCTGTTATCTACCTCGTCTTCCCTCACCGTGTCCTTTGTTTCTTCTCGTTGTTCTTTTTCGTCCTCTTCGATCTCGGGTGTATCAGCCTTGTCGTCTGGTGCGTTGTCTGTGTCTGGCTCTGGGTTCGGCTGGTGAGATGCCTCTGGGACCGGCACCTCGTCCACGTCGCGAGAGGCGACGCGCGAAACGTGTTTCGTGGAGTCCGTCGCCGTCGCGTCGGCTGTGTCGGTCTCGCCCCACACCGTGCGCACCCACTCCGCCACGACGGCCGCGGGCACTTGCTGCCCGTCGCCGAGCTGGGCATCTTCTGTGGTGTCCGCGCCGGCCTTGCTGCCCTGTGGCGCGCCGAAGGACCGCGTAGACACACGGCGTGTACGGGCTGAGAAGACGAGTGGAGCCGGCAGGATCGTCGTGAGCGACGCAAACACATCCGAGGCGTCCACAGACCCGGCTGTGGCAGCTGTGGATGCGAGCGCAGGTCGGGGATCGCGCACAGCGATCGAGAGGAGCAGCGTCACGCGGGCCTCTTCCTGGGCGGAGCTGTTGGTGGTGTTCGTGTCTGCGCACGGTTCGGCGCGTACGACCTCGACCTGCAGGCCAATGGGACGTGCGCCGGCTGCAGTCGGCGACGAACCTGGCGCGCCCACCAACGACGCGAGCAGCGGACGTCCCGATGCACGCCGGGCCGTGGGTGTGGAGCCGGCGGCGGCCGCAGCAGCAGTAGCAGCAGCAGTGGCCACGCCGTCTGCGCTGACAAAAGGGACGTGCTGCGGTAGGTCAATCTGGAAGTGAAGTGCGTTGTTGCCCTCTGCCGGTCCGTCTTCGGCGCCACCGCCAGCGGCGAGCACGGCGTTGAGCTCACGCGCGCTGGGCGTCACTGCGCACGACGTACTCGATGTGCAGGAGCCGTTGCCACCGCTGATTCCGCCTGCCGCACCCGTCGCGGAGACGCCCAGCACATCGAGTAGCTCGCGTGTGAGGGCGGTGTTGGCACCGTGGGCGCTCGCACCAGAGCTGGCGGCCGTCAGTACCGGGGTCTGTCCAGCGGGTGCCGCCATCGAGGCGAGTACCAGCGCATCGCAGAGCGAGTCAAAGTGCGGCGCCACACGCACCACAGTCAGCATGGCGTCGTTGAGCATGGCGGCGAGGTCGTCCGCGGCGATGCAGCCAGACTCCGCCCCGCTCCCACCCAACCTTCGCAGAGCCTTGAGCAAGCGCTGAGAACGCTGCAGCGCCACGAGGGACCGGCTCCTCTCCGAGCCTGCTTGTGTCGCCGTCGGTGTCGCAGAAGAAGCCGGTGAGGACGGAGAGGACGGAGGGGACGGCGATGATGCTGTTTGTGTCGGGCGGACCATGAGATCAAGCTCCACCTCCACGCAGTAGTAGCGTGGCGCGGTGGTGACTGACGACGTCGGTGTGGAGGGCAGTGAGGACCCCGGGGACGTCTCCTTTAGCGGAGATGTTGGCCCCGAGACGGCGGAGCCTGTGGCAAGCACCTGCTCAGCCGCCATCACCTCACTCAGGTGGGCTGGGAACACACCGAGAACACCATCACGGCGAAGCCGCGCACGGCTGTGCGTGTGACCAGTCGTCCCCGTCGTTTGGGAGGCTGGCGGCTGCGTGTCCGTGAGATCGGGTGAGTCGTAGATGAGCCCCGACGTGAGCATGCTCCAGGTTGGGAGCAGCTGCAGCACGTACTCTGATTCCATTGAGACGATGCCCTTCGCATCGTCCTTCTCTTGTTCGCTGTCCGCGCTGTGGCTGCCCTGGGTGCATGAGATGGTCCACGGCTGCGCGAGTCGCATGCTCGCGAGAAGCGGGGACGGCGCCGTCGTGTAGGCCTCTCTTCTCGTGTGGGGCAGTGGTGGTGACGAGAGTGCCGCCTCGTCCTTGTTCTTCTCCGTCGCGTCCACCTTCACGTGGTCCTCCGCCCCATCGTCGTCGTCGCAGAGAACGGCGGAGTCGGTGCGGACCGAGGAGGCAGCGGTGCTGAACACGTGCGGGTCAGGCAGCGGCGCTGAGGACGAGGACAGGTGTGGCTGGCCACTCGCTGTCGTGAAGGCAGGTGGGGCACCTCTGTAAGCCGGCGCCATGTCCACTGTGGCGTGATGTTGTTGTTGTTGCGGTGGCGGTGGCGGTGGTGGTGGTGGAACAGAGAGACCTGCCCCATCCGAGCCAGTGGCGGTCTCGAAAGAAACGGCGGTATTCGTGAATGGCGACCCAACGCTGCCCATGGGACTGTGTGGGGCGCCAGCGAACGGGGATCGCGGGGGGTGGGCGACCACACCATACGGTGGCGGTGGTGGCACCGATGGCGGTCCAGAGAGTGCCATGGCGGCCTCGGTGTAGGACGGCGGGGGTGGCAGCATGGGCGAGGCGGTGGCCGAGTGGCCTTGGCTAGGACTGGGTCCGTCGGGCACGTGGACCAGCACCGATCGACCACGTCGTGCCCCGCTCGCGACGGCAGGCTGCGGAGGCGGTGGTGGGAGTTGGGGCGGTAGCTGTGGGATCGACGTGGTGGCGTGCGGAGACATGGGTGCCGTTTGTTGTTGCAGACGCCGCTGCATGCCACCGAAGGTGTGTGTGGTGAAGTTGTGGTTCTGGTTGTTGTTGTGGTTGTAGTTGCGCGGCGGCATGTAGGACGGATCCACACCGCTCCCGCTGCTGTTGCCGTGGTATGCGTCTGCATAAGGAGCCGGATACTTCTGGCCAGCGCCACTCCCGTACTGGGGCATCATGGTAGGCGTGGTGTTGAACTCCTCATAGCCACCTCCCTGAGGTGCGTAGCCGTACTCTGCGCCGTAGCTGTCGGCTTGCGTGTGCTGTCGCTGGCGGTACTCGTCAACGAGGCCTGGCATAAAGGGCAGCGAGCCACAACCACTGGTGTTGTTGCTGTGGTTGTTGTGATGAGTGGTGGTGCTGCTGCTCCCACCGCCGTCAGCGGCCGCGGTGGCAGTCGTCGGGGTGGCAGCGGCCGGCGTGGGTGTGGTCGCCGGACTGATGCTCTCCGTCACAGATCCGGCCCCCTGTGATGGGGTCCCGTTGCTGCCCTGCCGCTCTTGTGCACGTGCACGCTCGACCGCACGACGGATATCAGCCTTTTCGGCCTGTGCCGCCTCTTCCGCTGCCTTTCTCTGCAGCGCAGCACGGCGCTTGCTACTCATCGGCGCCGCACCCTTCTCCAGCTTGGACATTTTCGCAGCGGAAATCGGGGAGGCGCCGCTGCTGGAGACGGTGGCTGGTGAACGCACCGGCTCGTCTCGCGTGGAGTCGTCGGTGGGCTGCTCCTCCTCGACGGTGAGCTGGCCGGCATCCAACTTGCTCACTCTCGTGTCGTCATCGCGACCGTCCAACGCAGCGGCCGTGGTGCGCTCATTGTCGCCGGACTTGGATCTGTTTCCTGTCGACGTCGTCGACGCATCGGCAGCGGCCACTGCGCGGCGTGAGCTGGAGTACCGGTATTGCTCAGCGACGTGATTGATGGCCTGTTGGCGGGCCGACGAGAGCGGTGGCGTCAACAGCGCGTGTGCCCCCGAGGAGGAGGAGGAAGACGCCGTCTTGATCAACGGCGCGGTCTCGCTCGCTGTCTGTTCCATCAGTGTCTGTGGGATGGAGGGGGGGAGGGACAGAAGTGTAGTAGCGTGTGGGGTTGGGGATGTGCGTACGTGATTGTGTCAGTCGTCTTCTTCTTGCTGCTTTCGCACAGTGAACAGGTGGGCGGAAGCGATCTCTACGGGGGCAAAGAAGAGGAGCGCGCCGAGACAGGGAAGCAACGCAAAGAGATAGAGCGAAACGGGAGAGAGAAGGGAAAGAAAGGGAATAAATAAAAAGATAACACTACAGAGAACCCGATGCAGGAACGTCACGGACTTGCTTTTCTAATGCAAAAGAAAGTCCAAATACGAATCTCAAGCAAACGCGAGGCCAGAACAAAAAAAAAACAGAGAATGAAGCACGACTACACAGCGAAAGAAAGAGAGAACCAAGGAAACAAAAATGTGAGTAGAAAAAAACACTAACGGAGAGCGCAAGTTTTGGAACGGAATCGAAGAGTTGTTATTAGCAATGGAAACAAGAAGAAGGAATGCAAAGGAGAGTGATGAAGAGTGAGGGACTGAGAGAGCTGTGGTCGCCAACACTAAGTACTGGTAGTCGGAACTACTGTTGCTTGATACGACACACTGCTCTGAGCTATTGTTTCCTCGTTCCAGATTCCTCTTTCTGTTCGTTTGCTCGCTTCTTTTTTTTTACCTCCGGTGTTGTTGATATATTGCTGCTTGTTGTTGTTGTTGTTGTTTTTCGTTCAAAAGGGGAGGAGTGGGTGAGGCAGTCAACACTGGTGGTGACTTTTGGGGGGGAACTGAGCAAGAAAGCTTCTCACTCTCGCAAGCGCACACGACTTGCTGATAGAAGCGTGAATAATACTGCGAGCAGGAAAACAACGGAGTGTGTGGAGTTGAGCGTGGAATGAGAGGAGGGTTGAGGGAAGGGGAGAGGGGCGGAAGTGGAAGCAAGGTGGGAGAGAGCAGCAAAGGTAAACGAGATGACTGTGAAGGTAAACGCACGAGCTCCCACGGGGGAGGACGGCACGTAGAGGAAGTGTCTGTGAAAGCTTCCGTGCAAAGACTGATGCCACGCGTTGTGCATCTTGTTAACGTGGCGGGAGTGAAGCACTACGTCCGTTGGTGACTTGTGCCTGGCCTCGTATCCTATCCGTGTTGTTGATGTTAGCATTCTTGTTGTTGTTGTTGGGTTGAGTGGAGAGCGAGTGCACATGAGTGACACAGCTTCGCAAAGGCACACTTCTATTCTTGTTTTTTTTCTTTTGTTGTTGACGCTGTTAACGGTGCTCTCTCCCTCTCGCACAACGCACTTTCTATCTGTTCTTCGGATGCGTGTCTGCGTGTGTGTTGCTGACCATGCGAGTAGGTGATGTGTCTCACCTAGGTCTTGTTGGCGATGGAGCGATTGCGTTCAACGACCCCCATCAACGCACCCACCCATATCTGCCGAGTCTCCTCGGACTGAAAGCTGAGCCCAATGGGTTTCTTCCCCTGAAACTGAAGCACAACGCACAGCCCAGTGGCTATGAACTGGCCCTTATCGTTGACAACGCGCCCCTTCTTGCGTTTGAACAGCTTCCAGGCCTTGTCCTCCGCGCTCTTCCCTGCACCGATCGCGACCGACTCCAAGCCAACGAGATTGTACGCTGTGTCGGAGGTGAGCTTTGACGCCTCGGCCTGCGAGTCCGCCCACGTGAAGTGCGGCATCAGCACATCGCGGCCGTGGAACGAGTCGACGCAGTCCTGGACCTGAAACCAGCGCAGGTGTGGTGCGCGGAGAGAGGAGTTGTGCTTCAAAATGTACGCGCCAGTGCGGAGGTGCGGCATGAGCGCCTTGAGGGGGCGCTTGGCGATGGGCGGCTGCGGTGGGTCGGTGCGGGGGTCTGCCGTGCTCGCGGAACGACTGGTACTCGCCGACAGCGAGGAGGACGAGACGATCGACGACGCGCCGGCTTTGGCCTTGGAGGACGTCTCTGCGCGTCGGCGGCGTGCGGGTGGCGCAGCGTCGGGCAGCGCCTGGCGCTTCTCCTCAGGCCGCCGCCTTTGCGGGGTCGTGGTGGTTGATCGCGGTGACTGCGGGCGTGGCGCCGATGTGCGATAGGGCGGGCTGGGGGAGCCCGCGAGGGCCTGCTCAGGGCTCAGTGCGCGTGTGGCAGCTAAGCCGCCGGACTGGTAGCTCCCACGCGATGCCACCGAGGTGTTGACGGCGGCACTGTTGTGCGTACTGGTCGTGGGAGCGGATGTGGTTGCGGCACTCGGTCGTGTGAAGGCTGGGATTTTCGCCTGGATTCTCTGAACGGGGCCCGCTTGTGGACGGGCATACGGTGCAGACACCTCAGACACATCCTCCAAGTCCTCCGCCTCCACCTCTGCTTTCCGGATTGCGTTGGCACTGGCAGCGTACGTGCCTGTGGCGGCTGGGATGACGAGTGCCTGTGTGGGGTCGCCATCAGAGAACATGTGTATGGGCAGGTTCAAGCTGGAGCGGAGTGTGCGCACGACGCGGTAGAGATCAACGTAGAAGCACTGCACAAGGCCCAGCACGTCCTCTGGCTCCATCGTCTCCAGGCCCTGGTCGGTCTCGGCTGGGTCGCATGCGTAGTAGTCTTTGAGGTAGCACGCCACGTCCTTCACGTTCTCGTCGTGGCTTTGCTGCGCCAAGAAGCGTGTCCGCCGCAACGGCGAGTGCGATGGGGATGCTGGCTTCCTCTTGTCCTCGCCGTGGTCGTCGCCGTGTGGCAGCTGCGTCACTGGTGGTGGTGGTGGTGGTGGTGGTGGTGACGTGTCTCGGCGAGGCAGCGGCGGGTCCGGGGCCCGACGACGTGGACTCACACGCTCCGCATCGCGTGTTGAGGCGGCCGCTGCCGGTGTGCGTGGTGATGGGCGGGCGTCGCTGAGATCGTCCTCGGACACGTCTTCGGCATCGTCCACGTCAATGACAACCTCGTAGCCCCTGGCGGCCTCTTCCTCCTCTCCTTGGGCGGACTGGGTCAGGGAGGGGGCACTCACTGAGGACGGTGGCCGGGACGAGCTGGACGGCGCGCGTGGTGGCAGCGAGGACGCCGCCGCCGGGTGTGCGGCGAAGCGATCGCGTGGTGGCGGTGATGACCCCAACGTGCGTCGCGTCTGTCCCGTCTCTCGTGGCGCACCAGTTGTGGCGTACGATGGCCCACGCGGGGGCACGTCCTCCCGCAGGCTCTCCACGTCGTGGTGGCGGGAGTGAAGGGGAGAGGGCCGGTGGGCACCACCCCAGCGACGATGACGATCCGCGGCGTCGCGGCTGACATCACGCTCCCACGCGGGGAACGCGGCGGCACCGGCGCCGACACTCCAGGACTGCGAAAAGGGTGTGGCAGACGCGTCCTGGCTGGCGAAGCTGCCACCTCGGCTCGACATGTGCTGCCAGCCGTAGCGCAGCGGTGTCGCACGGGAGCTGGTGCCCCAGCGGAACCCACTGCGGTCCTCCAACGGCGTGCGGCTCCGCAGCGGTGAGATGGCAGCCGCTGCGCTGAAGCCACCACCGCGCGTGCTGCGAGGCCAGTCGCGTCGCGACCTCTCCTCCGTGCCACCCCACCGAGATGAGGCGGACGGCCACGTCGCGTCTCTGGCGGCCACTGATCGTGGTGGGTCCTCCTCCCGACGCGTCCACGATGATCTTGCCGGCTCACGCCACCCGCCGTAGTCGCTGGCCCCGGCGGCAGGCCCAGTGGAGGAGGAGTGGGAGTGCATGAAGCTTTGAAGGTAGCTGACAGAGTCAGAGATGTCTGCGGGCAGGGCCACACGCTCAATGGGCGACGACGACGAAGCCGGCATGAGTGTTGTGCTTGTAGTAGTAGTAATAGTGGTTGTCTATCTATGGATTAGTAAAAAAATGAAGAAAAGAAAAGTTGACAAAAAAACTACCGCACAAACACACAAGAGAAAGTGTGAAAGAGATGGAGAGGAGGAGGAAAAAGAATCATTGTTAAACTGAGAAGGAGCTGAAATGTGAACTCAGCTTGCAGAGTGAGACTCGGGTGAAGTCTGTGCGTGCGACGCGATTGGTCTGGCGCTGTCTAACGGCGGCGCAACAGGCACTGAGCGCTTCATCAAGGATGGATGCCGTCACACACATACACATACACAGTGGACACGAGTGCACGGTTCACTATTCACCACACTGACCGTTGTTGTTGCTGATGGTGCTGTTGTTGTTGCAGTGCCACTTGTGAACACTCCTGACAATCACGCCCCGCGTTGTCTCTTCTCCGCCAGTTGCTGTGTCACTTGTGCGCACGCTTTTTCGTCGTTTTTCTTTTTGTGTGTGTGGGACGTGTTCGTTGTTGTTGTTGTTGCTGCTTATGAGCATGGGTTTCCTTGTGAAGTGGGGGTTTTGTTTGTCGAACAAGCGAGGATCCCTCTCCCCGTCTCTGGCAAAAATAAAAAACAAAAAAACTCCACGGACGGAAAAGTTGATGACGAATCAATGCACACGGTGCATCTTCCTGGTGTTGTTTTTCTGTGTCAGGTCTCGCGCATCGCGGCTTGGGGGGTCTCCATGCTAATAAGGAAGGCCGACCATTGCCAGACCCGTCGCCAGCACCATGCGTGTGAGGGTGATCATGCCACCACGGTAATACCCTCGAAGGCCTTCCCTCTGTGCGATCTGCAGCACACACTGCATCGCAGAGCGGTAGCGATACACGTCATCCGTCACGGCGATCATCATGCGGTGGCGCACCAGGTCAACAGGGTGCAGTGCGAGGGTCGCCAGGGTGGAGATGGTCAGACCACAGAACGTCTGCACCACCATCGGTGTCCATCCCGAGTCCGCCCGCTCGGGCGGGACGTACGGGCCGATGAGGTTGAGCAGCGCGGCGTGCACAGACTGGTAGACAAAGCTGCCCAGCACGTACAGTGTGAGACCCGTGTAGAGGTAGTGCGGGCATTCATTGAGCACGCGCATCGAGTAGAAGCCAAGGCTGTGGCGGAACGCATACGGCTGGCCCTTGTATGACTTGACGTCCACAGCGAGACGGAATCGTGCGAAGTCGAGGGGGTAGCTGATGACGGACGCTGCCAAGCCACCAGCGAGCAGCGCCGTGTAGCTGGCAACGGTGTATCCCAGCGGTCCACTCGCCGGCCACGATTCAAAGACAAACGTCTGTGTCGGCAGGGCGATGAAGTACTGCGCCAGTGCGATGGGCAGGAGAGACACAACCTGAATGATGTTACCGCGCCAGAAGGCCTTGGTGCCTTCCACACGCGCAATGTGACGCGCACACGCCATCGAGGTGCGCCAGCCGTGTCGCAGCGTCCCCAATCTGATGAGTTCGTTCTGAGACTGCATCAAGTACTTGACGCGATCAACAGGCGCCATCAGCGTACGGCTGACGATGCGCGCCATCCACAACTGCTGGATGTAATCAACCGAGACACTCCGCGCACGTTCACGCTCGTGTGCGTCAGGGTCAGAGCCCATTATAGCGTCGCCACCGATCTTGTTGTTCCCCTTGTTACCCGCCGTGGAGCCCTGTGAGGACGTGATTGGATTAGTCATGACGAGCAAGCGACGTCACACACAAAAAAAAATAAACGCACGGGAGCAAGGATGAGCACAATCGAATGAATGGGTGGCCGACCGCCTTTGTGGAGGCTAGAAGTCTTCCTGGTTCGCGTGTAATCGCTCGCACACGCGCTCTTCCTCTCTCTCTGGGCGCTTTCTCTGTGATGGTTCACTTCTTCTTTTCGCACGCTCACCTCTTCCTTTGTCACTCTTCCTACCCACTCAGCTTGTCTTGCTTTGATTGGCTTTACAGTGTACTGAGGGAGAGATTGAGAGACGGAAGTAAGTAATGGTCCGCGGTACTGGGGGATAGTAACGAAGACGCTGCCGAGGAGGAAGAAGAAAGAAGAAGAAAGAAGAAGATAAATGCAAATAAAAAAAAGACTGTGAAGAGGGGGGTATTTTTCTTTCTACTTTCAACGTAAAAAAAAAAAGAAGAAAGTGGTAAAAGAAAAAAGAACTAAGTATGTTGTTGTTGTTTTGTAAGTGTGTTCGGCGTTTCAATAGGAATTGCGAAAGGAGAGGAGAGATGTGTGAACCATGAGGTTCTGATGAGTCTACCAAGGTAGAACATAAAGCGCACGGCGAAGGCTGACAGAAAGCCTCGTCTGCGGACTAGAAGCACTTTGTCACGCGCGAGTGTGCGAGCGTTACGCATGAAAAACGTGTTCGTTGGTGTGTCAGCGGGCCAGATTCACGGAGTCCCTGACGACGGACGAGAGGCTTTGCGACCCTTTTTCGTTGAAAAAGAGAGAGAAGGGGTGTGAAGAACGTGCTGCTTTGCACGCCTGCGCTACGGGCTGATTTTTTTTTTGCTGGTTCTTTTTGATTTGATTTGATTTGTTCTTGGTGTTGTTGTACAGTTAAAGGATTTGTTTTCCTTGTGGTGTCGTTGTGATGCAGAACCAGAAAGCAAACGGTAGTCGTGCGAGGAGGAACGTAAAGCGTTGGACAGAGGCGTATACACGAAAAGAAAGAAAAGCACCAGCAACATGAAAGTATGCAACACAAAACAAAAAAAAACGAATCAAAAAAAAGGGAAGAAACAAGCAAACGGTGAGGTGAAATCAGTAGAGCAACATGGAATCTGAGTGACGCAAGAGAAGTCGATAGAAGTGCGCATGGGTCGCGCCTGGTTCGCCCATGCATCTTGTCCTTGCTTTGCCAGGTCTAGCTTTTCTTCTTCTTGCGCTTCGTCCAGATGGAGATGAACACCAACGCAACCAGAGCCAGAACGACCACCCCAAAGATCACCAGAAAGCACTTGTCGCCAGCCAGCTGACGATAGAACCACTTGACGTCTCGTGATGCCCGATCAATCTGCCCCTGAAGGTTCTGCAGCTCTTCGTCGATTTGGTACATTTGCTCCGTCTGCTTTTGGAGCTGGGCCATGGTGGCCTTACCCTGCTCCTCAGTCACGTTCTGCAAGCGTTCTGTGCGCTGCAAAGATTCAAGTGCGTCATTCTTGACGTTGATCGCCGCCTGTAGCACCTGTTGAGAGTTCTGGAAGCCGGTCCCGTCGACGCCACCAGCGCCCATCATCTCGATTTCACGCTGCTCCTGATATGTCTTGGGGCGCTCCGGCTGCCGTGAGGGATAGATCTGGTTTTTCATCTCGCCATCGAGGTTGCGAATGCGCTCGTCAGCTTGTTTGCAGATCTCCTCGTACTGGGCGCGCATCTCGGGGTCGGCTGTGCGTCGCGCCTCGGCACGCAGAGCAGAGAGCATCCGGCGCGCATCGCGCAGCGCCGGCTGGGCCGCCATCTGGCATTTCTTCTTCTCCGGGATGCCCGTTGCCTCAATGACAGTCTGCGTGAGCGACTGCAGCTTCTGGAGCTGCGCCTTCATGTCATCGTTCGCAGCCTGAAACGCGTCCATTGTCCAGTGAGAAAGAGCGCGGTGTACTAAAATGAGGTGGTGGTAAGAAAAGGAGAGAGACCGTGTTGTGAACAGTCTCGGCCGATTCCTGCTGGCACGCGACCAGTGTGGGGATGGGAGAGTGAGGAAAACACGAAACAAAGCAAAAACGAGAATAAAAAACAGAATACTGCCACACGCTGATGGCCATCATGTCAATGTAGAAGAGGAAGATGAGAGAAGCAGAGAGCAAGAGAGGATGGCATTGAACGTAGGCGTGAGAGAGGGTTCCGCAAAACGGGAGGAGAGGGTATGTGCCACATCCATCATGTCTGTCAGCACGTAGAGATTGTACAGAGCGCCAGCCGTCTCACAAGCGAGCGAGGCTGTCTTGCACCGCATCATGTACCGCTTCACCCGCTACACCTCGCCCTTTCATCCTTTTGATCTCCAATCGCTGCCGATCATTGGCAGCTTGGTGAGCAGCCAGTGCGGTGGAGCAGAGGAAATGGCAGTAGACGAGGGTATCATCACACCCACGGAAGAGAGACCACGAGGCCGCCTTCACGCTTTCGACCACGATCAGAAAAGGTGTGTCGTCTCATTCACCTTTTACTGTCTTTTTCTTTTTGTTTTGTTTGATTTTGAAGCTAGTAGGAAAGGATAAAACAAACGGATGAAAAGAAGCGATTCATTCTTTCAAGAAGTTCGTCAAGTAATGACTTAGTTCTGGATGGCGGCAGCGTCGACACCGCTGTTGCGCGCGCGCTTCTTGCGAAGC
>JASANR010001469.1:0-67385 GCA_030849635.1 Wallacemonas sp. MBr04 | reverse complement strand
CACTGCAAGAAGATCACCGCCAAGGGCAAGATCACCGCGCGCAACGTGATGGCCGCTGTCTAAAGCTCAAGCAACCAGCCGGCGTGTGTGTGTGTGTGTCGGTGTATGTGCATCGAGGCGAGGTAGTGAACGCAAGACGGAGTAAAGCATTGCGCTTTTCTTGCCTTTTCTGTTCTCTCACCCACAAGCACATCCACGCGCGCAGCTGAAAACGATGAGTAACCTATTTACCTTATTTATTCCCCCTTCCCCCTTATTTCTAAACCCAAAAACGAAAAGAAAAACGAACAGAACACATAAACCAAGCAGTTGCGCGTGACAACTTTGAGTGCTCTCTCTTTCTCTCTGTGAGTGTTTCAGAGCATCGTGTGATCGCGCCTGTGTCTTCTCACTGTTCCAAGAGGCGCGATCAAGTCTACGATTCACTGTATGGAGTTGACAAGGGTGGCCTGTCCACCGCGAATAACAACACAGTGATGAGGAAGGCAGACACTCTTTCCCTCTCTCGCTCGTTCCATCGCACTGGCGGCACTATTTACTGACTTTGGTGCACAACGTGCATCTGTAAATCACCCCCATTGTCGCAGTTCTGTGCACCTGGCGCTTTATTCACCCTCTCCCTGCTACTCTTTCCTTCCTTGCTTTATTCTTTAGTGTGTTCTCCATTACAGTGTGTGTGTGTGTCTGTCTGTGTGTAGTCATCATGCGATCGACTCAGCCAACGCTGACTCGCTGCCTCGCGAGCGCATCGCGTGCGGGTGCGCGCGGCTGTGGCTGGCGTACCGCCGTCGCTGCCGTCGCTCCTGCTGGCGCCGCCTCGGCGCAGTCTCTGTGCTCCACAAGCGGTGGTGGTGGTGCGGCGTGCGTGGCCAGCCCGCTGTGGGTCAGCCGTCGCTTCCAGTCGTCCGGCACGAAGAAGGACCTCTACACCGTCCTCGGTGTGGCGCGCAACGCGACGGCCGAGGAGATCAAGTCCGCGTACAAGAAGAAGGCCAAGACGCTGCACCCCGATGTGAACCCCAACCCCAACGCCGCGCAGGATTTCGCCGAGGCCAAGGAGGCCTACGAGACCTTGTCCGATCCGCAGAAGCGTAGCATGTACGACATGACTGGCAACGCCGGTGCTGCGGGTAACTTTGGTGGCGGCCCAGGCGGGTTCAACCCGTTCGGCGGTGGTGGCAACCCGTTCGCGGGCGGCGCGAATCCGTTCGGCTCGGGCGGCAACCCGTTCGCCAACGCGGGCGGCGCGGGCCCCGGCGGCCAGGGTGGCTTCTCCTTCAACGACTTCGAGGAGATCTTTCAGAAGATGAGCGGCAGCGGCAAGGACAAGACGCGCAAACCGCAAGGGCCGGAACCCGGCGCTGACATCCACTACAAGTTGAAGCTGACCTTCCTGGAAGCGGTCAATGGCTGCACGAAGGAGATCTCGTACAACACAATGCGCCGCTGCGGAGCGTGCACGGGTAGTGGGTTCCAGGACACGGGCTCGCACTCGAAGTGCCCGCATTGCGGTGGTCGGGGCAAGAAGGTGATGTCCACCGGCTTCTTCCACATGCAGCAAGACTGCACGCACTGCGGCGGCACGGGCGAGTTGGGCCGCACCACATGCACGCAGTGCAGCGGCAAGGGCATCGTCAAGGACCGCAGCGTGCAGACCCTGCCAGTGCCGAAGGGCGTGAACAACAAGGAGCGTCTCAAGGTGACGGGAAAGGGTGAGGCGGGCGTGCGCAACGGCCCGCCGGGCAACCTGTACGTGGAGATCTCCGTCGAGGACCACCCCGTGTTCCACCGTGAGGGGGCAGACATTCACGTCATCACGCCCGTGAATCTGTCAGCGGCGGTACTGGGTGGCACGGTGCGCGTGCCAACGCTGACCGGCGAGGTGGAGACCAAGGTCCCGGCCGGGACGCAGCAGGGCGACATGCTTGTGCTGCGCGGCCGCGGCGTGCACCGTCCGAACCAGAGCAAGACGGGCGACTTCTACATCCACTTTGCCGTGATGCTCCCCAAGACGCTGACAGAGGCCCAGGAGAAGGCGATCGCGGACTTTGCAAAGGACGAGAAGCCACTCGAGCTGACGGACCAGCAGCTGCAGGAGTTGAAGCAGCGCTACCGCTCGTGGTTCACCTCGTAGACACGGACCGCGCGCAAGAGAGACGGAAGAAGAGTGCCGGGAACAGGCGAATCCTCTTCTGGTTTCTTAGGTTTTGCTCTTTTCGCAGCGAGCGGGGAGTTGTGGAAAGGAGGTGGGCTTCTCTCCCTCTCTCTCCCTCTATGTTTCGTTCCTTGACACTGCATGAATAAGCATGTGTTGATCACAGAATTCTTTTTTTTATCTCCATTGTTTGTCGCGCGCGTTAACAAAAACTGATTATGGAAGACACTTAATGCAAATCTTGGTCGTGGACTGTTGTTGTTGTTTGTTCTTTCCTTCTGTCTGTCTGTCGTAGTTGGTGTCCTTTTGTTTTGTGTCTTTGTTCTTTCTATTTCCACATACCTGCGATGCCAGTTAATTGATATTATTATACAAAAACAACAAAAAAGGGATCCAACAAGAGCAACAACAACTGTGAGTAAAAATGTGCACAGTGAGTCTGAGTGTGTCTCCAAAAAGGTGTGACACCTCGCCGACACTTACACAGCAGCCGCAGAGACACGTGAGAATCAAGGAGCCGCACGCACGCATGTGTGTTTGCTGAAATCCGCAACGCTATCATCACAGCGTGGTGCATTTTTTTTGTGTGTGGGCGCCAACTGAACGACGCTGGCGGATGTGCTGTCGAATGAATGTGTTGCGAGTCAGATCTCCCCTCTGTCATCCAATAACCGGCCCGATTGTACAACCTCTCTCTCTCTCTCTCCATTTCCTCCACTCATTGCTGTGCTCGTCAGTACCTCTCACAAGATTTCGGAGTGAGGTGAAAGGTATCGATCTAATTCTCTGTTTTTTTTCTCCAGTACGCAGTCGAGCACGTTTGGTGTCTTGGAAGCAAAACAGAAAACAACAACTAAACAAAACAGAACAGCGCCTGTCAGTTCCGTGATCCATCCGCATTGTTCACTTACTTGCTCGATTTTTGTTGACTATCTCTCCCTGGTATAGGCGGCGAGAGTACGTTGTCCCCTTGATCATCACCCCTTGTGGTGTGCTCTTATATTTCTCACTTTTCTTTCCTTTTTTAGCTTTGGTATTAATACTGCCATTGACTCATTTTGCTTCTGTTTTTCACCTCACTCCTGATGTCGTGGCACAACTACCCGTCGGAGGAGTCGTTCTCATCCCGTGATGACGACGATGACAGCTTCGAACCGCGGCGTGCCAGCGCGCGCAGGTCATCATCACCATCCTCATCGCGGGGGGCACACGCACCACGCGCACCGCCGTTCCCACGGCCACACACACCCTTCGCACGACCTGGTGGTGGGACGGTCACCACGGCCGTCCCGCAATCTCAGGGCAACGTCGCCGAGCGGCGCTCACACCCACCCGACGACCCTGCCGCGCGAGCCAACGCGATCGCGAGTGAGGAAGACATTATGCGCCACATCTTGCCTCTCGTGGCGAATGGTGCCGCCATCACGGTCATCGACGGCGATCTAACGCGCCGCTTCGTGCCACCGGTGCCCATTCCGCGCGGTGCGACCCGTGCGCAGCAGATGAGCTACCGCGCCCAGCTGCAGGCCTTCCTGGAGGAGGTGCAGGTCCACATTCTCACCAGCATATTGACCGAGCTGCTGCGGCAGGCGGAGCCCCACTACGATGAGGAGCCCCTCGTCGGCGACGACCTGAAGCTGCTGCAGAGACGCGTGCTGGACGGGGAGCTGATGGCAGGCTTTGCGCACTCGGGCTGCGATCCGGTGTGCACCGTGTGTCTGGAGTCGTTCGTTGCGAATACAGGCTCCGTGCCGTCACGCGACGACCCTGCGCGGCGTCGTACAAACGAGAGTCTCATCATCACGCGCGACAAGAAGGGTGTGTGGGGCACCAGCAACCGCAACAGCCATCCCCACCATCAAAACAACATCAGGAGCAATGGAACATCACTCAGTCCATCGTCTCCGAGTGATCCTGAGGAAGTCCTTGAAGCCGCTGAGCACCATGGTGACCGCATCGTGTGCCGTCTCCCGTGCAACCACTTCTTCTGTTACGAGTGCGCCAAGCAGTGGTTCGCGCAGACCGCCTCGTGCCCAAACTGCCGTGCGCCGCTGCGACCGTTACCGGACACGTACGCGCACAGCGTCACGCCAGAGTGGTGGTGCGCGCACTGCCACGACAGCGACAACGACGACGACGATCTCGACGGCAACGCGCTGGTCTGCGCGAACGCCAACCGGGTGAGCTACGGCGGCGGCGGCAGTGGTATCGACGCGCAGAAGGTGGCACAGACCCAGCGGGTGCCTCAGCAGCCGGCTGGCCCACCACCGACCGCACGCAGCCGCTCACCGAGAGGGGCCCAGGCACCCTTCGCGCTCTACGACGCCATGGCCGCCGCCGTCACGCCGGTGAGATCGACGCGAGCAAGCGTGCAACAGGAATACGATGATCTCTTTGCGCTCAGCGACGTCAGTACGGCCTCTTCCACCGACAGCCGTGGTCTCACGCCTGACTCAGCGTCGCCGTACAGCTTGTACAACTGGGATTTTTTTCCGCGCCACCCACACCCACCCGCGCCACCTCGCGCAGACGCAAACACGATTACGATCCATCCCAATGCACGTGTGCCGACGGTTGAGGTGGCACCTGTTCGCGTGGCTTACGCAATAACAGATGATTTTCCTCTTGTCCGCTCCCCCGCAGTGACCCCCTCGCCCGACTGGGGAGAACTCTTGCCCGCCAGGTCCCCCTCGCCGCCGCGCTCCTTCCACGATCAGGGCCCCGTCGTCGCGGACTCTCCAACCGTCCGTGCGCGTCGCCACCGTCGCGCGCAGCACAACCCCACGCGGTACGCAGCCGGTTCTGATAGCTCGTCCGCGAACAGCAGTCGCAACGATGGGGCTGGTCGCCGGTACAGAAGCCCTGGTGGGGGCGACTACGACGTCTCCTACGGCGGCAGCAACTCATCTGTCCGATTCTTCTTGCCGCGCACGCCATCACCGACGGCAGCACACGCACGACGACCCGCAGCTCCACGCGGGCTGTCGCACACCGTTCGGCAAACGCCACAACCAACCGTCGCGCCCGCCACCACGGCGGCAGCGTCCTCCTCGCTGTTTCCACACATCCAGCTCCAGTCGCGCAGCGCCGGTCACGTGGCAGGCCGCGTGCCATCCACGCCGCAACGATCCGCCGCCACAACGCTCGCCACGTCCACGGCGACGACCAGGACCAGGACCAGTGCGGTGCCACAGCTGCCGGCGCTCACTGAGACGGCCCGCCATGGAGGCGACAGGCGACTTTCTCAACTCGTCGTGCCACGTGCGACAGCGCCACATCCCGCGCGGCACTCAGCATCTCGCCGCCCGTCAATCGAGTAACAAATCACACACACACACACACACACACACACACAAAGCATATGGAAAGAAAGTAATCATTCACGTTTGCTTTCTTTTGTTTTTCTTTTTCATATTGGATATTGTTGTTGTTGTTTTTCATTTCATTGTTCTTTGGCGCTTCAACTGCGAGAACGCTACCAAGTGTGCATAGTTTGGTTTGTTTGCAAAACACAAAAAAATCAATGTGTGGCCTTTCGTGTGTGCGCCAATTCTGAATGATTTTTTTCTCTTGTCTCCTCTTGCTTGGGTCTCCGGGTTTGTCAGATGTTGGTTCCCCTCCTGTTTTTCCCTCCCTTTCGTGAGACATGTGCGTCTGTGTGTTTGTGTGTGCGTGCATTTGAGAGCAGTGATCATTACTGTCTCTGCATGCTCATAAGATCACACACAAATAAACACATAGGCATACATACTTGTGCATCCACGTTGGCTCAAGTGTCTCTCTCTCTCTCTCGTAGGCCGACATGCGTCTCGTGTGTGTGTTTCGTCTGCGTCGTAGGGGACTGCACATTGTTACGGTGCTGCCCCCATCATCACCCTCACACAGACACACACACACACACAAGACTCCAACACAGAGTTGATTGCGACGCTGGCAAGCTAGGTAGAGTTGAAAGGTGAAGCGAAACCACAGCATCACGATCATCATCTTGACATAGTTTTTGTTGCTTTTTCCCCCGCGTCTTCTTCGTGTTCTTCACGACATATTCGTTTCTTTGTCCTCTCATTCTTTTCTTCTTTTTTCTTCCTCTTCTTTGCGAGAATTTAAACGAAACGAAAGTATAGCAACTCAACAAGGCCACCGCGAACTCATAGTCGGCACAACCAAACATCGTACACACACGTGAAGGGTGGTGTACAAGCGAGAGAAAACTCTGTATCTGGGACCAGGACCTCACAAGCCGGGGTTGTGTTGCTTTGCTTTCACAACAGGCGTCATCTAGCTTCAAAATGATCCCACACTGCTTGTCTGGTCTGACGGGGGTATCACCATTCTCATCACACGCGAATTCATCTTCACCTGTATCTCTCCCTCTCTCTCTTCCCTATGCACACACACGCACGCCGTGCATCAAAACAAACACACTTTGGGCTACACAGCGCACGAAGTGTTGTTTCTTTTCTTTTCTTCTTTTGCGCTTTCCTGCAGCATCATTTGTTTCGTTTAGTCAACCTACCACATTTCACTTTAGAAATAGCCCGTACTCTAGCGCACCAACTAGCCAAAATACCCAACATCTGCCTCCCCCTAGGTATAAACTAGTAGTAATACTGTACCACACACACTCTCTCTATCTCTCTGACGCTGTTCATTTCAAATCGATCATCATGTCCCTCTTCGGTTCCCGCGAGGGTGCGGAGAGCTCCTTCGCCGCGAGCTTGAGCGGTATGACCCCTAGCTACCTCGGCGAGGTGAACTGCCAGCGCTTCTGGAACCGGCTGATGATGTGCGTGCGCGAGAGCCAGGAGCTCGACGTCCTCTACGACTGCCGCAGTCGCATGCTCGACATGCGCGAGTGCGTCGTGCGCCACAAGCAGTCGACGTGGGTGATGCGCGAGACGATGGCCTCGCTGCGCCACGAGAATGAATTCCGCCGCTGGGTGAAGCTGTACGACGAGGATATGGGTCGCCCGCCGCTGCTGGAGGCTGTCTCCAAGGTGCGCGCCAAGGTGGACAAGGAGGGCGGTATCGACGTGCTGAACCCGACCGTGTTCAAGGACCCGGACGTGTACATTCCACGCAAGTAAGCGCGCCTGCGAGCAGCGAAGAAGAAGAAGAACAAAAAATGAAAGAAAAGAAGAGGAGCGAACACGCAAGGAGAGAGAGACAGGGACAGCTTGTATGAAAGTCGCTGTCATGCTGACCTTGCTCGCTCTAGTTTCGTTTTTGTTTCGTTTTCTTTCTTTCGTATGGCATTCACGTCTGTTTATCTTTTGTTTACAATGTCGTGTCACCGCCGTCGCTGTATGTTCGGTCTTTCCCCTTTCCTTCTGTCTCTCTCCTTCTAGTTTTGTTTTTGCTACTGTGAGTACATGTGAGAGAGAGACAGTTGGAACAGAGGCACAGCGGCACAATCACTTGGGCGTGTGAAGAGAACTACTCAGAACCAAAACAAACAAACAAAACAAAAGAAAAAAAACAGCCGCGTCAAGAAAACGGTGTCGCTGCGTTTGCAGAGAAGATAAAAAGCGATGTGAACCTGCGCATTGCCAGCTCATTCCTGGTACACATCCACGTGTGCCACGGATAGACTGGCTTTTCTTCTTTTGTTGTGTGTAGACATTCATGGTGGGTGCGCGGTTCTTTGATCCAACCTCAGGTAACCTGGCACTCTCCTCATCGTGCAACGCAGCTCAACAATGGCATCAGAGGACTCGTCCAAATGCGAGTTTGTTTTTTCCCTCTCAACCTTTTTTGTGTTTCAGCTTCACAGTTGGACGCAAAGATGTGGTGACATTGTATTACGTAAGCGTTCAGAAATACAACTTTTCCATCCCTGTCTTCCAAAACTCTCCCTGTTCCTCTCGCATCGCAGTTTTCTCTATTGGCTCACGATACGCATTCGTTCGAAGAAACGAACTTTGTTTTCTTCACCTTGTCCCTATCTCGGTTTTCTTTTTCCTTCCGTTCTTGCTGTGGTGACTTTCGTGCCTCCGTCATTCAGTTGAAGCACACGTTGCCGCCATCTCACTGAACGGCTCCCTGGGTCCCCGTTTCTTTTTTTCTTTCTTTTTTTCTTTCTTTCTTGCACGAAAGAAGACCTTTTCTACTCCTCCCTCATATTTGCCACGTGATCAGAAAGGCAGTGATAACGTGACAGATTCATCTCCCTTTCTTTCCGACTTCTAGCTAAATTACTTGCTTGTGTGTGTGTGTGTGTCTCATTGCTCTGGTGGCCCATGTCAACAATCAGTGACTGTGCCAGCGGGACTGGCAACGACGCAAGTAGTTCCGTCAACGAGGATCGCCGCCGCATCCACTACGCCATCCCCTACGTTGAGATCCGCAACACGTCCGTACTGCTCCCGCCTGGCACAGCACAGCGCACCACAGGCAAGCGCGTCATCCTCCCCTGCTACGCGGCGATGGAGAGCGACTTTTTGGCGAACTGTCTCCAGGGCCTTTCAGGACTTCCCGGGTGCGAGACAGCCCTTCTCGGTGCGCCGTGGCACGCCACGGATGACGAGCCGCGCACCAACGCCAGCACCGCGGGTGTGTCGCCGGCACAGACTGAGCTCTCCACAATCGCGGCACCCGCCGCAGGCGGCGCTGGCAACAGTGGTGATGGTGGCGGTGGTGTGACGACCAGCGCGACTGTGTCTGGCGACGGCGAGGACGCTACGGCCGGCCACGCGAACCAAGCCAGTGCCGACGTGCCGGACTTGGCGAGAGCAGACTTCTTCCGTCCGCCCACGTTCAAGCCCCAAGCGAGCCCCGCAGCGGCCGCGTCCTCGTCTTTGGCCTCGCCGCCACCGGCAGGACGTGGCGCTGATGGCGCCGCACCAGCCGCACGGAGCCTCCCGACCTCCTCGCACGGCTCACCATCGCTCGTGCCGCGCCCGCCGACGACGACGCCGCCGACCTTGGCGCATGCGGGACGACTCGCCGTGCACGGCACGCCGCGACGGAGCATCGGCGACCTGGCAAACACACCCGTACCACTGCGCGGTGGTATTCGATCGCAGTGGGGCGTCACGTCCGTGCAGACGGAAGCGTCCGTCCTGTACAGCGCCTTTGTGCGCCAGAACCACCTCGGCACCATCTCGCCATCGTCGGTCGCTGGTGACGAAGGCGCCCGGCGCGCGTTGAGCAGCGCGGGGGCACTGCACCTGGACATCTCCACCGTCACCGCCCAGATGATGGACGACGCCGAGGAGAGCGAGGCGCGCAACGGCCAGACCAACATCTTGACCGCCATGTTCATGCCGGTCGCTGTGCCAGAGACGCACTCGGGCGCCTCGGTGGCAGCGGAGATGGAGGACGTCGCGCCGGTACATCTGCAAGAATGCAAGGACGAGGGCGGCAGCGACGGCCGCAGCGGCGACAGCAGCCCGAACGAGCTCTGCTCACGGCCGCCGACGGGGCAGGGCCAGCACCACCGTGCCGGACAGAACCACCACGACAACACCTTCGCCTGCTTTGCCAGCAACGCCGTGCCGCGCATGCCATCATACGAGTTCCCCCAGCTCTCCGACGACACGTTGATTGAGGTGGCCTCCTTCATGGTCCGCCGCTCGACTGCGGATCGCAACTGCTGCACGACGAGTACGTGCCTCTCGCTGTGCGACAGTCTTGGAGATCCCAGCCGCTTCACCACCCGAGGTGACGCAGCGGAGCGCGAGGAAGCGTACCAGAAGGGGCTTGAGCTTATGATGGCGAGCAGCTACCTTCTGCTGTAAGGGAAAGCGATCGGGTGGTCGTCTGTCCCGTTGCCTATCTCGTTAGATACAACTATATTGTTCATTTGTTGTTTGTTTGTTTGTTTGTTTGTTTTCTTTGGTCTTGTGCTTGTTGTTGCGTGTCAGTCCTGTTTACGCCCCAAGCTTACCCCCCTCTCTCTCTCTGAGGCACTCTCTTTGCTCCCAATCTTTTTGTTTTCTCGGCCCACATCCTTTCTCATTAAACAGAGTTGCATTGTTTGTTTTTCTTTCGTCTCGTTGATTTTGAGTTCGATTTGTGATCGCGGAAAGCACTTTGCGATATGAAGGAGCCGAAAGAGAGCGAATGAGGGAGAGGGAGAGGGAGAGGCGCGGTATTCGCGTCGTCATGCACCACCCAAAAGCGTGTTCATGCATTGTCTGTGTCGTGTTTGCTGTTGCATGTGCGAATGTGGGCCTCTTCACGATGTATTGTACGACGGCCCACTGCTTGCATCGACGCACAAATGCGTTGGCTTTGAGTTTTTGGAGAGGAGGAAGAGGAGAAGAGCGTGGTCCTGTTGATCTACTTCTTTTTTTTCTTGTGAACACTCAAAAAGTTTTTCTCTCCATGGCTCCCCCCCCCCTCTCTCTCTCCGTCCGCAGCTGGGAGTGCCCGTGGACCACGCTGTAGTCTCCACGTCTTCCTCTCGTGAATTTTGTGGCGTGTCTTTCACCATGCGTACATACATACATACGCAGTACACAGACTTCCACGCACACACACGCACACAGACCCACAAGGAACAAGGAACAAGAAAAACGCGTATGTGGCGCGCTGCCCCGTGATTTCTTTCCTTCTCTCAGTGCTTTTTTTTTTTTGCGGGGCGGTGCGAATGACCACCTTTTTTCTTGTGTTTCTTTTGCGTTGTTTTGCTGCTTCCTGTCTTCGTTTAGAACCCTCAGCAAAGTGAAAGGTGGCGTTATCAACGAGACGGTAGCTCTCTTTTACAATTCACATCTGGAAAGGACGCCTTTTTCTCGGCATTCTCTCCTGCTATCTTTCGTACCTCAGCAAAAAAAAAGGAAAATACATTGTTCTTCACCATCAACACCAACAACAAGATGACGAACCGTTTTTGCTTCTTCAGGGGCCTGTAAAAAAAAAAAAATGGTCCATTCATCGTCTGCTCTTATTATTGCTGTTTGCTGGAGACTGCGTTGTGTGAATAGGGAATGGCATACACACTCGATACTTCTCTTTGCACTTCCCCTTCTTGTTTCTTTCTTTCTTCCTTCACCCTTCTCTTGTCTTGTCCTGTTGTGTGAAGTTTCCTTTGTGTTTTTTCTCTTCTCTTTTCTCGTTTTTTCTTGTTTTGCGTTCACTCTTATTTTCCTTTTTGTGTGTTTTCTTTCGTTTCCTCTCTTTTTCTCCCCCTTCATTGCTGCTGTCGTCGTTGTTGGCAATGTGTGTGTGTGCGTGTGTGTGTGTGTGTGGTCTATGGATTGTGAGAGCCTCGCCAGCCTTCTTCTTACCCTCTCCATCTCCCCGTCTTCTTTCTCTTCGGGTTTCCCCCTTCTGAGGTAATCTCCAGTGAGTGTCACCCAAGGCGGGAAGAAGCGAGTGGGAGAGGGGTTGCGTGCAGGCTCTCCTCCAAATCTATACGCACACACGCACGCATACACAACGCACACGCTCACTCCCTGCAGATTATTTCTGATTGCTGTGGACCTTCATCCCACCCACCCCCTTGAACACGCACGTTAGGTGCGAGTAAACACAAAAAAAATGCTTAAAAGAACCAAAGCTGAGCGTGCTGAACTCCTCGAAAAACCGAGGCACCAACGATGCCTAAAAAAAAAACCAAGCGCAGCTCAACTCGTGCTTCTCGAGGTGTGGACTCGGAGTATCACAGTTGGTCGTCGCCACGCTCAGGGAAGTGGAGCGAGAAAGACTCATATGACGCTATCTGTCTCTCTCCCTCTCTCTCCCAATGCAACGATTGCGTTGGCAGGTCACCACATGCGAAAGCTGAGATCCCTCTATTGGCTGTTCAGCGCAGGATGAGCAAGCAATAAGTTCTTTTTCCTTTTCTTCTCCCTCCACATGAATGCGGCTTCACTCCCTCTTCTGCCCTCTCGCTATTCACACTTTTTGACTTCTCACACTCTTCTGCCCTCACGCTTATGTTCACTTCGCTTCAAAGTTGCCATCAGGTCGTCTCAGGGGTGTGTTTACATCAACGAACACACAAATACACATAGCTGAACGTCAGCACACCCTACTGGCCGCGTCTAGTGAGTGACTCCCATTTTTTAACTCAGATTTGCCGGTTGCTTTTTTTTTCCAGAGTCTTGGTTTATTGCTCTCCTTTCCGTTTCTTTTTCTTATTATTGTTTCGCTCGTTGTCATCGAGTCGCTTGGATATCATGTCTTTAGATGACTCCCCCGTCACGCACAACGCCATTCCGTATGTCAAGCTCACCTCCCACGAGAACAAGTCTATCATTCTTCCCGTCTCCCCGGCGAAGAACGCCAAGCTGATACGTGATCTCCTGACGGGCATTGAACTCCAGTACGTGTACCAGCACGCCTGCGCCTGCCCCTCTGAGCCCGTGACTTTTGAAAGGCCACTCGACGTCCCAGGTGAGGACGTGAGTGCCGAGAATAGCTTCCGCTGCTATGCAAACTCGTACCTGCTCGTGCCTGATGTCGAGGAGGAGGACAAGGAAGAGGAGGAGTTTGCATCACGTGCGCCGTGCAAGAGCGTCGAACACAGCGACGACGGGTCGTGTGATGACACACCGCTGCTTGAGATCCCTCTTCCGTGTATTGAGTTCGATACGATGGCGCGAATCGCCGAAGCCCTCATCGCGACCGCCACGATGAAAGCCACCGGTGTCACGAGCTATCATGATGTCCTCCACGATCTCGACCGCAACTCGAGCAAGGACCAGATGATGGCGATCCGTCTGCTTCTCGGCGCCGACTTTCTCGGTTGCTGAGAAGAGGAAATGCAAGCCAGTGTATGTACTCTCTCTTTGTCTGAGAGAAAGAGAGAGAGAGACGACAATGTGCTTGGCTGCGTATTTGGTTTTGGTGGTGGTGGTGGTGATTTCGCTGATCGCGCGCGTCTTTTGCACATCGTGCATCTGACCCACAGAGGATATTATCATTAAAGAAAGAGAACGAAACATTTTAACAATGAGAATGGGGGCATCGACGAAAGGTAAAGGTGCGCACGAATCAAAAAGAAGGAGAAGAAGATGCCCAACCAGAAGGCACAGCCCCCTCAGTGAGGTCTACTCCTACTCACCGCAACCATCACTGCTACGGTGACACCTGTAGATCGAAGCATTAAAGCGTGACCTGCACGTCAGCAGTGCATGCCTTGTCTACTCAATGACCGTTGTCACCTCATCCGACCACGTTTCCCTCCCTTTCTCTCTCTCTCTTTTGAAAAGGTTACGTCTTGCTAGACTACGCTGGGTGACAAGGCTTTCTCCCCTTTTTGTCGTTGTTTTATCTCATCATTGTGTGACTATTTCTCTCTCCTTGTACTTTCTGTCTAGCCTTCTTTCTTACACTTCGCGCTCACGTGCACGCGTACACACACGTACGCACACAAAATTCATCGTTACTTTTTTTTTTAGATTGAGAGGGTGCCATTGTCATGTTTAACGTCTACAACGTCAAGCCGAGCTCGTCGGTTCGACGTCAGCCCTCGGCGACACGGCAGACAGACCCAGCCCCACAAATGGAGGCTGTCGGTGCCTCCTCGCCGAAGCCGCGTCCTCCGCCGCCGCAGTCCTCCACCTCCTCCACACCTGTTGCGCCGAATGGCAGAGGCTCGGCAATCGCGGCCGCCGCCTCGGCCTCGCCAACAGGTCGTGGGCAGCCCCGCACGGTGCCTTCAGCGGCGCATGCGGCCGCCCAACGCCCACAAGCAGCCTCGCAGCCCAACGCGTCGTCGCTGCCCCCGCTGCCGCAGAGCGTGCGGCGCGACGGTCTTGCCGGCGACGACGCCGCGAACCCGGCTGGTGTGCGCAGTGGTCTCCCACGGCGTGTCGCGAGTACCGACGGCCACGCAACTGCGACTGCGACCGCGAGTGGGCCACCGCAGCCGCCGCAGCGTCACAGCGCACCGGCCCATCGTGAGTCTGAGCCGATGCCGTCGGCGCCAAGCTCGCAGCTGCCCTCACACGTGCGCCGCATCTCTGGCGATAGCCGCTCGCCATCGGGTGGGCCGGCAAACTACAATCCGTACGCCAGCACGGGTCCGGCTGCGCGTGCGTCTGTCATCCCCCCTGGCGGCGCTTCTCCACCGCCCCAGAAGGGCAAGAACCCAAGTGCCAAGAAGCCCGCGACGCCACATGCGGCCCCGGCCGCCGTTCCCGCCCCATCACAGTCGGCGGTGC
The DNA here is from genome assembly GCA_030849635.1 of Wallacemonas sp. MBr04. Lineage (NCBI taxonomy): Eukaryota > Euglenozoa > Kinetoplastea > Trypanosomatida > Trypanosomatidae > Wallacemonas > Wallacemonas sp. MBr04. The sequence continues at coordinate 53,114 of JASANR010001469.1, read as the reverse complement.
TGGCGGCGCAGGAGAAGGAGTCGCGCCTGAGCCGTGCACAGCGGCTGTCACCGCAGCGTGAGCGGGTGCCGCAGCCGTTTCCGGACGCGGACACGACCGCGCGCCACGAGAGAGACGCCGCCGCCGCGGCCGATGTGAGTTCGCAGCCGCAGCGGTCCAACGTGGCGCCTGTGCCGAGGCCGATTGACTTCTACGACGGCACCCGCGGCTTCAGCGCACGCCCGGAGCCGCTCGAGGACCTCTCACGCGTGCTGCGCGGTGCGGACCGCCTTGCGAGTACGAGCCAGTCGGCGGAGGGCAGCGCGCCACCGAAACGAAGCCGCGCGTCAGCGACACGCGACAGCGGTGATGTGGTGGATGGATCAAGCACCCCGCCGCACAAGCACGACGTGTGCAAGAGCAAGACGGGCGTGGCGGGGGCGACGCCGTGGCACGGTCGTGAGCCTGCTGCAGCTGAAGACCGCCGCCAGCCTCCAGCGCCACCCGCAGCACAACAACAGCAGCAGCGTCCGCCGCGGCACGGTCACTCCGGGTCCTCCGCCTCACGCCGCCCACGCCCATCCGCGACGTGCAGCGACGAGGTCGACGGCGTCGCTGTCTCCCCACCGCGCCTGGAGCTCTCCGCGAATCGATTCGTGCGCTACGCTGAGAAGCCAGCGCACAACGGAGGCGGTGGTCCTCATCACGGTCAGCCGCCCGCTCACGTGTCTCCCGTCCGCATCCTCCCGGAGGAGAGCCCGTACCGCAGTCGCGCGTCGCAGGGCCGGACGTCGACGTCGCCGATGCGGCAGCCGTCGTGGCGTGGTGCGAGCGATTCGGCGCCGCGTGGGGAGCAGGAGTCGCGCGGGACGGGCACGTACGTGGACGACTTGCCCAGTGTGGGCAGCGATACCCGCACACCTGCCGTGCCTGCCCCACATCGCCGGCAACCTCAGCAGACGCAGCAGCCGCCACCTGCGCGCGGTCCAAGTGCGGGCGCGGACAGCGACATGGCCAGCGTCGCGAGCAGCAACACCAGCAGCACCAGCGCACGCCACTACCGTCCGCATGCGAAGCGCCCACCGCGTCAGCCACAACACCAGCCGTCGCAGCAGCAGCCTCTCGCACTCCCACCCCCGCCACCGTCCGCACCGCCGCGCAGTGTGCCAGCCGTGAAGTCTGCAACAGCGTGGACGACGGTTGTGAGCAGTGCGAATTCGGCCCCAGCGCCGCCCCGTCGTGGGTCGCACAACCCACGCCTCTCAGCCTCCGCGGCGTCCGATCTGTCCTCGCTCGCCTCCTCTGTGCAGCAAATGAAGGGCCAGCGGCGGCCATCCTGGCGCCGGCTCGCACCATTCTTCCCGAACGTGCAGTTCGAGGGCAGGACGGACGCAGAGATTGTTCGGCTGATGGAAGACGAGCTCCGCATCCTGAGCAGCCCGCCAAAGGCACCACCACGCGTCTCACAACCACAACCGCCACCACAACAACAACTGCAGCGCCAGCAGCAGCAGCAACAGCAGCAGCCACCACGGGATGCGGGTGAATCACCACCACCACCACCAAGTCAAAAGCACGAACGGAAGCCGCCCGCTGCACCCACGGCTCTCACGGCGTCGGCCCCAAAGAAGAGCTCGATCGGCAGCAGCACGGCCCGCGTGGACTCGGTGAACATGGCAAGGCCAGCGATGCCGACACAAGAGACCGCCACAGCGCACCCCGATCCGGCCGCAGACCGCTACGACAGCACGAGCTGGACGCCGACGGCCTCGGGTCTGGCCAACTCGAGCGTGAAGAAGCCACACTCGCTGGTCACCCTGCACGCCTCCGAGCGCGCCTCTGCAGTCGAGCCCACGCCGTCGCTCACGTCAAGCGCGACGGTGCAGACACGTGAATCACAGCGTCCACTGCATGCGTCAGAGCACCTCTCCGCTGTCGCCGTCGCCGGTCCAGAAAGGACCAAGTCCGTGGCATCGTCGGCACCGGTGATGCGATCCGCACCAGACACACCGGCCTCCTCCTTCAAAGCCAGTAGCCACAAGGCCGTCGAGGCTGCTGAGGCCGGCTCACAAAAGGACGACAAGGCACCGGTGGTCGCCGTGAAGCCGATCGCGATTGCCGGCATCGAGCACCGCAGCGCGTCGCCCACGACGCCGCGCTTGCCCGCATCCGGCAAGTCCAGCCCGCGTTACTTTGCCCCCGCAGCCGGCTCTACCAAGGGCCGCCAAACCAGCTCTGTCGTGACCATGAGCTCATCGGCCGGATTACGGGCGTCGCGCTCCGTGCACACCCGCGAGGTCGACCCGAAGACACACGAGCTGATCGTGGCGCCGCCGCAGTGGATGTGCGGTGATGCGGTCGAGGCGGTGCTGCTCGATGCTTACATGCAGCTCGGTGACCTCGAGAGCCAGTACTTCCGTCTGGACATGGAAACGCACGAGGAGATCGAGGACACCGTGCACGTCGTCGCCATGAACGAATACGACCGCGCCACGGGTGTGCCGCGGCGGTACATTCCAAAGGGCACGGAGCAGGAGATCCTACCGCTGCTGCGCTTCCCAGAGGATCAGATCATCACCACGTACGACCTGTCACGACAGGGTTTTTTGAATCTCTGCGCCGCGATGTGGCTGACACGCTTCCAGTCCGAGAATGGCATCCGCGACCTGGTGGTGGAGCAGGGCTGGACCACGACATCCCCGTCAGCCTCCTTTTCGCTGCTCCGGCAGAACTACGGCGAGGTCAACGCCCGATCCGCGCCCGGCGGTGTCATTGCGGAGGATGCCAGGGCACTGAACATGTGGATTCCCGACTTCAACCGCGCGACCGATCTGCTCGAGCAGCTCGACAACCTCGTGAGTTGGGCGGTGCGGACGTGGGTGGGGCAGCAGCAGCCGACGGTCCCGTCGACGAGCGGGTCCCCGCTCAGTCAGACCCCGTTCGACGCCAGCAACTTCGGCAACAACACCGGCGACGGCGACTCGGCCATCGCGCTGGCACGCCGTAAAGGGCCGCCCACCAGCACACTGAGCAGCGCGCACCATCGCCGCACGCCGTCCCTGCCGTCCGACGCGGGGCTGCCGTCATCCGCCAGCGCCGATGCCCGTCGCGACCCCGTCGCGCGCTACTGCGGACGTGAGCTGAAAGACGCCCCGCTGAACCTGAGCTGCTGGCCCGACATCATTTGGACCACCTCGGACAGCCCGTCCCTCGTCGAGCACGCGACCAACTTTGTGCTCACGTGTCTGGCGCCGGACTACGCTGACACACGCGCCAAGGCGATTGCCAGTGCGGCCGCCGACAAGGCACCGGCCATGCACGACGCGCAGAAGACCTGGAGTCTCTTCCTTGGCGCCGCGCAGTGGAACAGCGACGACGTGCTCCCTGAGAGCTTGGCGACGGCCGCGATGCCGACCAAGGCGGCGCGCATCGCGTACAGCTTCGTCGCGCGTGCCCGCACGTACAACCTGACCGGCGGCGTTGGCGCCCTCTTCTACTCGTTCCTCACGAATCAGCTCCCGGAGACGGCCTTTCTGGATTCGATGTTTCAGCTCGAAAAGCTGCGGCTCGCGCTGCTCTACAGCCCGCTGCTGACGAGAGGTGGTGACAGCCAGTTTCATCAGCCGGCACGCAAGACGGACAGTGGAATCGAGCGTGGCTCGAGCAGCTACCGGGCCGCGACCGATTACGGCGACGATGAGGACTATGACAGTACGACCCCGACGGTGTATGACGTGGCGCTCTCACTGCATCACTTCTTTCCGCGCAAAACCCCCTCCGCGCTGCTCAACGTGTACGAGGCCCTCATCCAGGACTTGCAGTATCTTTCCAAGCTCACGCAGCTCGAGATGCTGGTGGCCAAGCGCGTGCAGGCCGGCGCGGATGATGTTGTGCGTGGCGGTGGTTCACCACCACCGCCGAATGCCGACATCACGGCTGAGCTGGTGGACTCGTGGGATGAGCTGGAGACTGAGGACACTCCGAACGCATCCGCCAAGAAGCGCGACGCGCCGCCTGCGCACTCGAATGCGGCGGAGACCAAGAACAACAACAACAACACCAGTAAGCCGCCCGGCGGCGGTGCCAAGAGTGGCGATGACGACCAGAAAGAGGTGCAGACGCTGGGAAGCGAGGCGGCGCGCGCACTGCTGTGGGCCGCCATGGTCTACGCGGAGACTCAGACTGTTCTGCCCATTTCTCGCACTGGCACGCCGTATGACGCTGTTCTCGAACAGTTTGGCAATGGTCAGACGTTCACCTCACCGCTGCTCACGGATGGCGATGTCTGGGAGCTCCTCTCCACCCCCGTGCCAGTCGATGTGCTCTTCAAGTACCAGATGCGGCCGACTCGTACTGTCACGAGTCCTAGCCGTGGCACGGCGGCGGAGGAGCAGGACGAGGTGAAGGAGGCGAGTCTCCTGTACGACCCGCCCGTGGGTTGCAAGAGTCGTCTCGTCGAAACCGTGCGCCTGCAATACGTCTGTGACCTGCTGCAGCACATCACGGACATGCAAGAGGCGATTCTCAGTGCAAAGCAGTACGAGTCGCCTGGCGCGACGGCGTACCTGCGGCAGCAGCGCGCAGAGTCCAAGGCACGCACACGTGGTGGTGCTGATGCGGCCGCCGAGAATGATGCAGTCGAACTGGGCTCGAGGAACTCCAGCAACGGCAGTGAAACATTCAGTCTCGACATCAGCAGCCACGCGGACGAGGTGACGGAGATCGGTGCCGATGACAACGTCACGTCTGTCCGCGCTGTGCTCGTCGCCCTTCAGCTGGCCGACCCGTGCCAGAATGAGAAGGACGTGAAGAACTACCTGCGTCACCTGCTCGTCCTCTACTACAGCAACCACACGCTCGATGATCTCTTTGTCGACGAGGAGGAGCCAGAGGAGGTGCAGCTCGCGCGCAGCATCACCGCCGACTTGTCGCTGCACAACTGGTTTACACCGATCGCGCCGAGCGATGGTGCTCGCGGTGCCCCAAAGGCCGAGTGTGACCGGGTGTTTGTTCACATTCAGGAACTGGCTGGTCTCTGCCCGCGCGTGATCGGTCGTCGCGCCACGCCCTTGGATGATCCTTTCGCAGTAGAACTGTGAGAGGAAGCGATCGCAGCAGCAGCAGAAGCAACAGCAACAAAAGGAAATCTGTTGTGAGCATGCTCAGCCCTCGCCCCTCCTCCCGCACCCCATTTTCATTGCTCTTTGTTTTTTCCCTTTTGGTTTATCATTTCTCCGTCTCTCACGTCAAGTTTGTATCGACAATATGCTCATTTGTTTTTCCCCCTCTTTTTTGTTTGACAACAAGCTGCACGGCGTTGCATTGGTCGTCGTATTCACTTTGTTTTTTTGTTCGTTTGCCTGTCTGTCCTGTAGAGGTGCTGTACTGTCTTTCACACCGCTTCGTTTGGCGGTGTGGGCACTGTGTCAAGGTGCGTGTATGTGTGCACTGTTTGTTCTCCCTTTTTTTCTCGTTTCGTTTCTCGGTTTGCATGCCATTTTTTCTCTCTCTCCCACTTCGGATTTGCTGCATAGAACAACCGTCCGCGTCCTGGTCCGCGTGAGCGTGGGCGTGGTCGTACTCGTGTGTTTTTGGTTCTCTTTTCTCCGAATATCAAACAATCACGACTCTCACAAAGAAGCAAAACAGACCCAAAGGCAAAGAAGGAGATAAGTGGATCGGGTGTGCACCTGCATTAGCTCCCCATCAGTCTGTTCCTCTCCCCCTCTCTTTCTTTGCTCTCAGCAATGCATTCACACAACGAATTTATCAGAGTCATTGGGCGATCCTCAACATGCTGTGTGTGTCTGTGTGTCCCCAGAGCACCAGTCACATCAGCCACTCTCTCACGCCTCTCATGACCTCACGCTTCTCACAATCTCAACACATGCACACGTCTCTCTATCTCTCTGCCTGTCTCTCTCCGATGCACTCTCGCTTTTCTTGCTACGTTCATTTATTTATCGGTAAATAGTTTTTTGTTCACATTGTGTTCAAGAGTGTTCGTTGCGACTAAACGCTGAAGAAACACCACTCGCGTGTGCGTCTTGAGCACCACTTTTCATCGTACTAGCTTGACTTTTTGTTTGGTGTGCATTGTTCCTTTACCTTTTCTTTTCTTTTCTTTTTTCCTACACTTTCTTCTTTCTCCCCCCTTTTTGTTTTATTACTCCGTCACCGACCAGAAGTTCCTTCCTTTCTTTCTTCCTCTGTAACTTCTCTTGTTGCAGTGGTTTGTAGTTTGCACTTAGACCTGTTTGTACCAACTCTCTCTTTCTCTCTTTCTCTCCGCTGGAAATCGTTTTCTTTCACTTCGCCTCGCTCCTTGATTTATCCCCTTGCGAACGTTCAAAAAGTAGTTCATTTGCGAATTGGGTAGAACTGTCGAGACAAACCACACAACAAAAAAAAACCTTCTCCAAAAAGAAAGAAAGAAAGAAGCACGCACACACAAAAAAGCAAACAGTGTGTGAGTATACAGAAGATTAGCGAGAGGAATCATTACCGTCACTGAGTTGCCGTCTCCCTCTCACGCAGGCACACAGACACAGAGCGAGACAGAGAGTAGTCACTATGGGAGCCGGCGCATCCAATGAGTCGGCGGCCAGCAACGGCCAGGCCCGCAAGCCCACGCGGCCAGCATCTGCACAGGCCGGTGCGAACGGCGGCCCGCGTAAGCGCATGCTCGTCAGCGGCAACAAGAACCGTGCCATGACGCCCAACGCCTCGTCACGTGGCATCGGCGATGCCAAGGGCAAGTCCACCCCCAACGGCAAGCGTAACGGTGCGAGTGCGAACGGCAACGGCAATGGCTACCGCACGGCTGGCGCGCGCAACGCCACTGGCAAGGCCGCGGCAGCCACAAAGCATCGCCTGAAGATGCAGCAGGAGGAAGACCTCAAGGTCCTCACCCGCAACGCTGACCCGCTCTCACTCAAGGTGCTCGAGACGATCGAGGCCGCGGATCGCCTGCCGGAGGACCAGCCCGCGGAGAAGCTGCAGCTCCTGCAGTCGTGCTACCCCATGCTGGAGAAGGTCCCTGTAGAAGATTTTGACCAGCTCGCCATGACCATCTACCAAAAGGAAGGCGAGATCTACCAGCAGCAGGGCGAGAAGGACTCCGCTAGGGAGACCTACACACGCGCCATCACACTCGCGGAGCGCCGCGTCGCGCGCGGTGACAAGGACATGTACAATGTTCTCAAGCGCTATGTGATGGCCATGATCGGCGTCGCGCGCATCTGGTACGAGGAGGAGCGCGACACAAGGGGCTTCGAGTTTGTCGACAGCAAGCATCCCCGCGTCGCCGCGATCGACGCGAATTCAGACACCAAGAGTGACGCCAGCTCCTCGCTCAGCTCGCTCGAGAGCAGCTTCAGCTCGGTTGGCAGTGTCTTCAGTCTGAACCAGGCGATCCTCAAGTCCATGGCACCGCGTCCGCCGCGCCGTCGCACCGGGCCGAACATTGGCACGATCAAGGTGAAGGCACCGCATCAGATCCCCGGCTCCCAACTTGCCACCCGTGAGGATGAGTTTGTCCTCCACAGCAAGATGACCCGTGAGCTCGTCGCATCGCCGTGTGAGCTGCTCCTGCTCCGCTGCTGCGAGGTCGTTGAGATTGGCCTCCACACACAGTCCGAACTGCTGATCCCGCCCCTGATTGAGCTCGCCCAGCTCTACGAGGACCTCGAGCTCTACAGCCGTGCCCTGCTCGTGGTGCGTCGCTGCCTCGGCATCCTGTGCAACGTGTACGACTACGATCACCCGTGGGTGGTTGAGCTGCGCGGGCTCGCCGACTATCTGGACGCGCTGCGCCAGGAGCAGCTGCGCAACGAGGCAGCGACCAAGATTCAGTCTGCGTGGCGCATGTACAAGGCGATGCTTGACCTCGAGAAGGCGCTGGGCCGGCCGGTGCACCGCCACTACTGGATCCCCAAGAAGTACCGTCAGACGCCTGATATCGACTTTTTGGGTGACCTCGCAGACGCCATCCCCGCCGAGGACGGTGAGGGTGTGCTGCCCGGTGAGGACGACGACGGGCAGAGCCAGCACACGCCACGTGCGCTCTCCCCGCCAACGGATCGGTACCCGGATGAGGACGCCGACAGCCAGCCGCGCGGTGATGCGGAGGAGGCGCCCAACCTGGCGCCCGTTCTCTACGACCCCGTGCGCAGCGTCGGCGAGGTGGCCACCTTCACGACGATGGTGCCAAACGCCAAGGTGGTTGGTACCACGCAGGACACGCAGACGGACACACACGTTCAGCCAACCGACAAGGGCGACGTGCTCACGGTGCGCACCACGACCATCACCAAGACCATCACCGAGAAGCTCCCGGGAGACGATGAGGATGAGGACGGCGAGGTCCCCGAGGATCTCCCCATCCCGCACTGCCCTCGCTGCGACCGGGAGCTCCCCGTGCCGCACTGCGATCGGTGCCTGCGCGAGGTGCCCCCGCCTCCACTCCCTGAGGACATCGAGGAGGTCGCCGCGGGTGGCTGCCCACGCTGCCCGTACTGCCGCGTGCATCGCCAGGGCCCGGCGCGCCACTGCCCCCACTGCGACGCCGCGCTGCCCGCGTCACGCCGGTGGCCCGCGTCAGGCGCCGCGCCAGACCCAAACGACGAGCCGCTGGAGCTGTGCGAGCGCTGCCGCCAGCCAGTGCCGTTGGAGACCTGTGCGGGCTGCCAGCGTGAGCTGCCACCGCCGCCGTACGTTGGGGAGGAGGACTATCCACTGGACCCAAGCGGAGCTCCGCGCTGCCCGTTCTGCCGCACCGCACAGCTTCCGATGCGCTGCCCCGACTGCGATGCCGAGCCAGAGCAGGAGCAACTCGCGGCGACTGAGGAAGAAGAACCGGCGCCGCGTGAGGAAGTCCCCGAGGAGATCCCCGTGCCGCATTGCCCCCGCTGCGATCGCGAGTTGGAGGAGCCGCACTGCCCGCACTGCGAACGCGTCGTCCCCCCGCCGCCACCACCAGGCGAAGACCCCGCCGAGACCTTGAGCCGCTGCCCCTTCTGTCGCGTGCACCAGCCCGTTCATCGTTGCCTGAGCTGTTACCACGAGCTGCCGCTCGTGCGCCCCGATGCGGCACCCGCCGATCCGAAGGATGCCGAGGAGACACTCCACATGTGCCCCAACTGTCTTCGTCCGTTGGCGACAGAGATGTGCGTTGGCTGCGCACACGAGCTGCCGCCCGCGCCGTTTGCGGGCGAGGAAAATGACGCCGCCGATCCGTCAAAGCCACCGCGCTGCCCGTACTGCCGCTTCGGTCAGCCACCCATGCGCTGCCCCGAGTGCGATGCCGAGGAGGAGGAAGAAGAGGACGAGGCGCCAGCCGTGGTCGCGCCGCTCGCCGCCACTGAAGAGCGCCCGCCCGTTGCGGAGGCGGTGCTGCCGGTCGAGCGCGGCCTGTCCATGTCGCCCACCCCGCCGGTGTCTGAGTCGCGGGAGGAGGAGGAGCAGGGCGCTGAGGAGCCTGAGGAAATCCCCGTGCCGCACTGCCCCCGCTGCGCACGTGAACTCCCACCACCACACTGCCCAACGTGCGAGCGTGAGCTGCCACCACCCCCACCACCCGACGAGGAGACGACGGAGACCTTGAGTCGGTGCCCCTTCTGCCGCGTGCATCAGCCGCTTCACCGCTGCACGAATTGCTACCGCGCGTTGCCCCTGATCCGCCCAGAGGACGCCCCGGATGATCCCGCACAGGTGGCGCATCTCCTCGGTCTCTGCCCCTTCTGCAACTTGGCGTTGGCGCCGGAGACGTGCGCGGCCTGCCACCACGTGCAGCCCCCCGCGCCCTTCTCGGGTGAGGAGGACTACGCTGCTGATCCGTCGAAGCCACCGCGCTGCCCCTACTGCCGCACGACGCAGCCACCGATGCGGTGCCCGTTCTGCGACGCTGACGCGGAGCCGGAGCACCTTGAGGCGTCCGAGGCGCAACAGCCGGCGCCGCCGCAGCAGCAGCCTGAGGATGTGGAGGAGGAGGTCGGGAGCAGCGTGGTCGGTGAGGAAGAGGTGCTGTGCCCCAAGTGCGGCGAGCGCGAGTTGGAGTTCCCACCAGACTGCCCGTTCTGCCGCCGCGCGCTGCCCGCTGAGATTGTGCCGACGGAGCCCAACACGGCCGAGAACCCAACCGACGAGCCGGCGCCGCTGTGCCCGTTCTGCGCCAAGGTGCTGCCGCTGACGTGCCCGCAGTGCGATGCCGCGCTGCCCGCCACGGCCGGTGCGACCCCGGTCGATCGCGAGATCGAGGAGGCCCGCGGTGCCCCTGCACCACCAGCACCCGCACCGGCACCCTTGTCAGCGTCTGAACACGCGCGCCCATCACGCGCTGCCCAGACCTCACCACCGCCACCCGAGCACCGCCCCTCGCGTGCGGCGCAAACCGCTGACGAGCCCGTCGTGCCGGCCCAGGACGCGGCCACCATGACCGCGCCAGAGCCAGCGCCAAAGTCACAGCCACTGCCACCGCCAGCGCCAGCGCCACGACAGCAGCGCGATGCCGCGACGACCCCTGTGGAGAAGCCGATCGCCCGTGCTGCCCCACCTGCCCCTGCGCCGGTGCCTGCCGCGCCGTCTGCAGAGGAACGTGGGGTGCAGCAGGAGGAGCAAGAGGAGGAGCAAGAGGAGGAGCAAGAGGAGGAAGAGAGCCCTATGGCGTCGCTGGACAGGGGCCAGGACGAGGACGACGAATCCAGCGCGTACACCGTCGTCAGCAGCCACTCCAGTGTGCGCTACGAGCAGTACCCCGGTAGCGTCGCCCCGCAACCGCAACCGCAGCCGCAGCCTGCCGTGTACCCGGGAAACCACTACTACTACGTCTACTACCCCGTTGGCGGTGTGATGATGGGTGCGCCAGGCTTCATGCCGCCGCCCATGCCACCGCAGCCACCCATGCCACCGCAGCCCCAACAGCAACAGCCGCAACAGCAGCCGCAGCAGCCGATGGGGCACTCGCGGCATCACCGCTACCGCCGCTCCTCACGCACCCGTCGCGGTAGCAAGTCGTCCGGGTCCACGTTCGAGCCAAACATGAGCGGCTCCACAACGCGCAGCGAGGTGCGTGCGCCGTGCCCAAGCTGCCACCGCGCGCTGCCGCCGCTGCGGTGCCCCGAGTGTGCGCGTCGCCAGCCTGAGCCGGACGCCAACTTCCTCTACGACCCTGCGAATCCACCGACGTGCCGCCACTGTGGCCTTGAGCAGCCCATCGCGCACTGCCCGTACTGCTTCATCGAGCTCGCGCGTGTGCGGGCACCGATTGGTGTCAATCACCCGTCGCTCTCCGCCACTGAGCAGACCACCACCACCACGGCGGTGGCTCCCCTGCGGAAGCCCGTCCCGCCGGCGCAACCGCGCAGGAACAGCGACAGTACCCGCCGCACGTCTGATGCGTACCGTCAGATGGAGGTGCATGCCCCAGTCTACGCTCAGACGCCGCCTCAGCAGCAACAGCAACAGCAACACAACCACGTCGAGAACACCACGCAGATCATCAGCAACACGGTCACGCACCCGACTCAAAGCACGCCGTCGAAGCCACAGTACGCGGTGAAAAAGGATGCCGCGGGCAACACGGTGTACCAGGAAACCACCGACACACCCGGTGGCCTCCGCATCGTGCGCGAGTACACGATCGAGCGCACCCGCATCGACCGCACAACCGTCTCCGACGGCGACGAAGAGGAGGAGGGTGACGAAGAAGAGGAAGGCGAGGAGCACGCCGAAGGTGAAGAAACTGAGGACGAGGAGGGCGACATCACCGATCCTGAGGACGACGAGGAAGTGCTCGAGATGCTGGCCGAACTGCGCGCGCAGGAGGCGTCGGACCCAGTGCTGTCCACCAGCCCTCACCGCGCGGGTGTGTCGTCGTCCATCCTGCCCACACTCGTCGCCAACCACGGTGGCCAGTCGTCCTCACGTGTGCACATGAACGGGTCCATGCCGTCGCTGAGCGCTGGCATAAGCAACGGCGGTGGCGATCCTGGCTTCGATGAAGCCGTCACCACCACCACCCGAGACGTTGTGCGCATCCCGAACGGGAAGCGCACCGTCGTGCAGTCCATCACACGCCGCCGATCGGTGGGGGAGCAGCCCTCGTCGGTCTTCGACGTGATCCCCAACATGGTTTCTGGTGCGGGTGGGGTGTCGCTCCCCACGCTCAGCCACCGCTCCTCCGTGTCCGGCAGCATCAGGAAGCCGCCCATCCCGTCACCGTCGCATCAAGAGCACGACGACGTGAATCTGTACGACGAGTTGTAATCGTTCTTAGGCATCAGTCCCCCCCCCTTTTCCCCCTTTTGTCATGTTTCTTCTGTCTGTCTGTCTGTGGTTCGTTATTCCACATCACAGCTGCACATGAACGCCGCTGTGCACACCCATCACCATCATCGTTATCTTCATCAATTGTTTTTTTTTGCTTTTTTTTGTCGTTGTTGGTGTTATTTGTTTGTTTGTGTGAAGGAATGGTACTGTCACATTTTTTCCCTCCTACTTTCTTATTTGCACTGGTTTGAATACGCAACAACAAAAACTGACTGTGCCTAGCTAACGATTGTCTCATTACTTTCCGCTCTTCCGTTGCCCCCCTCCGGCACACCCGTTTCACGCCATCAAAGGTACAGCAGTGCCTCTCCTTTTCTTTTCTTTGTCGGGAGGGTTTCCACTCTAGCTTTGTTTGTTTGTTTTTGTTTTTCATCATATATTTTACTGTCTTGTTTGTTTGCGTTGTAAACGGGGTATTTTTGGTAGAGGTGTGCTTTTCCTCTTTTTTTTTTTTGGTTGCCATAAAAAGGCAGGACGAAGATTTGTTGCTGTTGTTGTTTTTAGCACTGTGACCGTTTCAGTTGTTGTTGTTGTTTTGTTTTCCAGATTCATTTTTTTCCCCTTTTCTCTCTCCATCTTGGTGTGATTCACTTTCTTTTGGGGGTTTCCGAACTCTTCCCCACTCTTCTCGTTAGACCGTTGTGATCCACCCGCCATTGTACTTCCCTTGCCCACGAAGCCGTTCATGGCTCTCTCCATTTTTCTCGTTTTTTAGTCCCACCACATTTGTTATTTGACACTCATTGTTTCCTTTTTTCACCCTTTCCTTTGGATTTCTATTTTCAAGACACACACAGAGGCGCGCACGCGTGCAGTGCACTGAGAGACGACCTGTACATGGCGTTGCCCTAGTGCGTTCTGAACGCAAGAGGTGTACCAACAAAAAAAGTTTCGATTGAACACAAACGTCACAGAGGAGACGGCGAGACCGCCAGCAACGGACTCAACTGTTCTCTCTCTCTTTATTCATCGCTTGCCGCACGCAAGTGGAGCTAGTCACAGACATCAGTGGCACGCCTCTTCGCCTCTGAGATGGCTCCGTGTTTCGTCGCCCTTGGCGATGATCTCTTCTTTTGTAAGCGCGGGATCGTCGGTCTCTTGTGGTCAGCCACAACTGGAGACTGGGCGAGGTAATAAAAACGTTTCGCGCCACACTTCTGCTTTCATGTGGCATCCGATGACGTGTCTCTCTTCAGACAGTCAACACAACCAGACCTGTCTCGCAATCTCATTTTCTCGCTCTCTCACGAACAATCACGGGTAACAAAAAAAAACCGCATAACCTCACAAGCTTTCGTTTTTGAAGACTTCAACCATCATATTTTTATTTTTTTTTAGCTGAGATGCCGCCGCCACCACACCAGCCAGGCTACACAACAGCCGTCACGCGCTACGAAGACGATGCGGCACGTGAATCGGCTGCCCAGTTTCACGATGCGATGGGCGGTGTTGCGGGTGCTGACAACGTCGTCTACACCGTTCAGAACACGTCGACAGAGCGTTGCATGCAGGAGACCGAGTTTGGCGGCGTCCTGACAATCATCACGACGACGGTGACGCGCACCATCACGGAGCGGGTCCTCGACAGCGAGGACGACGACAGCGACGATGACGTCTACGCGGGTGACGGGAGCTACCTCGAAGGCCTGCGTGCCATCGATAACGCGGCCGCACACCGTGGTGTCTATCGCAACGGATCAGCTGGCAGCAATGGCACATGGACGCATGACGCGCAGCGAACCTTCTACCGACGCTGAGAAGTCTTCTTCATGAGTTCACCCTCTTCCACCCAACTCACTTACATCGTTATCATTGTTCCTTGTTTTTTTCTGGTTTGTTTTTCACTTCCATTTTTCTTTTGTTTCTTTGTTTGCTGTATTGTGGATATCATCATCTCTCTCTCTCTCTCTCTCTCTCTCTTTCTTCTCTTCTCCACTCACCCCACCTCGCTTCTTTCATGCTCGCTGCAACGGGATGGGGTGTCTGTGTACTGTACATGTCTGGTGTGTATGGGTGTTTGCGTGTCTACGTTCATGTTCCGCGTTGAAGTCACCCTGAACAACAGTCTTTCGCTGTTAGCCTTTTCGTACTAACAGGAATTCCAAAAAAAAAACAAGACAACAAAGTTACGTAGTGTGCGTTGAGTGCAATGTGTCAATGTGTCACTCCCACTCCCTTTCACTCACTGTACGTGGTGCTTGTGGCTACTTGAACAGGGGCCCATGGAAGACCTCGCACAGCTTGCGAACACGCACTGCTGTGCTCGCGCGCCGCACATGTTTTCTATCAGGTTCTCGGAATCGACATCGTACGAGCACACAGGCGCCTGTGTGGCGAGGTGACGTATCGAGTGTGGCTTTTTTTTGTCTCCCTACACTCTGGACGCATCATTCTCCCTCTCTCTCCTCTTCACCTCTTCATGTTGCTCTTTCTTACACACTCACTTGCTGTTTCTGCACATTCTGTTGTGACGACAGTTGTCGAGAGAAACAATCAAAAAATCAAAAAAAACACTCACAACACGACTTAACGTACTATCCGTTCGTGCTGTGATCACCGAGAAGATCATTTTTTTTTTCTGTGTTCATCTCCACTCACGCGGTCTTTCTCCCCCTTCATAGTCTCGCTTTCTCTCTCTGTGTCTCTCGCGCCACGTTGATTCAAAGTCTTTGGTGCCAATCCTAGTTGAGCCCCCCCCCTGGTCTCTCTTCAGCCGGCACACAACATCATTGTTGTTTTACCTATCTTACTCTTTTTCCAGGCTTTTTTTCTGTACTCCAACTTTGTGTTTGTGTTTCCCTGTCCCTGTGTGCGCACACATTCGCCGTCATATCTCGCAGTATTTTCCTTTTCCTACTACTGATTTTTCGTTGTTCGTTGTGGAAGCCGTTTTTGTCGAATACGCACACACAACAAAGAAACGGTGAAGGCAAGTTCCCCCCTGCACACGCACTAGTCCATCATGTCCGGTACTGTTCAACCGCCGTACAACCGCTTTCAGCATGCGTCGACCAACACCGCCCCTGCACCAGCACCGGGACCGGTTGTCACGCCAATCCCGCTCAGTCGATCCGGCACCGGTGCGGAGGTGTTGCAGGCGCTGCGTGTCTCGGGTGAATCCGGCGCGCTTCGCCCACGGCGTGACAGCATGGACTCCTTCAACTCGCTGCACCGCTTCACGGAGCGGGGCACCAACGGCGTGAGCCCCCACGGTC
Organism: Wallacemonas sp. MBr04; assembly: GCA_030849635.1. Classification (NCBI taxonomy): domain Eukaryota; phylum Euglenozoa; class Kinetoplastea; order Trypanosomatida; family Trypanosomatidae; genus Wallacemonas; species Wallacemonas sp. MBr04. The sequence goes on along the minus strand of JASANR010001469.1, from coordinate 37,593 downwards.
AGAACAACGACGCGGTCGTGCCGGCCTCGCGCACCGCGCAGCCGGGCATCCCGCGCCCGTCGAGCAGCTCCTCTGGGCCGCAGCCGAAGAACGTGTGGGCGTCCGCGCACTTCACGTACCGCGGCACGGGCACGGGCATCCAATCCGCGGACCCTCTCCTGTCCGGCAGCAGCTCCGCGCCGCTCGTCAACGTCACGGGCAGCCAAAACGTCCCCAACATCGGCAGCGGCGACTACCGCCTCAACAACGACGTCATTGTCGATCTGAACAGCTCGTCGCCGATCGCGCCAGACGCGGGCGCGGCCGATCCCAGTTTCCGGCCTGTCCCCACGAGCCACCGGGAGGATGAGGTGCGGATGTCCAACGGCGTGACCCCGTACGCAGACAATCCTCCAAGCCCCTACGCGTCTGCGCAGTACTACGACGCCTCCCCCGAGATGGGACAGCAGCATCAAGCCATCACCGAGGATCGCGATGAGTGGCTGAGTCAGGAGCGGCGCTTGGTGGAGCGCCGCAACGCACCGCTCGGCACGGACCCGCACCGCCCCGTCGGTGGCGTCTCGACGATGCTGCGCAACCTGTCGTCCCTGCCACCGCGCATCCCCGCGATTAACGAGTCTGTGGAGGCGCTGCCGGGGCCATCTGGTGAGATGGCACGCCCCGCCATGGCGCGTGCGCTCCCCCTTCCTCCGGCACCGCAGCCTCGGACAGCACCGGTGCCACCCGTGCGGCAGTCCGGCGGGGCCGCCGTTGTCCAAGACGCGCCGCACGAGCAGTACGTTGTCACACGTGAAGTGGTCGTTGCGGCCGTTACCAGCGACGCTCCCGATCATGAGGACCACGATCACGATCACGACAGTGGGGAGGAGGAGAATGCGGGCGACATCAGCGAGACCTCCCGATGCATGTCGAGTGAGGAGCCAAGCGCCTTGCCACCATCACCACCACAGCAACAGCAACAACAGCAGCACAGCGTGAACGACTCACACGCCAGCACCACCACCACCACCGCCGACGCGGATGACGAGGCCTCGCTGCCCCAGCGTGCGGCCATCCCGGCGGAGCGCCGTCGTGCCAGTTACATGGAGCAGACTCAGGGCGATCAGGCCGGCGAGAGCGCACGTCGTGCGAGCGTCCCGTCGATCCGCTCGATGCCAATCACACGCGAGGTGCAGCTTGACGAGCTCGACCCGCTCGTGCCGCAAGCGCATCCCCCCGTCCCGCCGTCGACAACGTCCCCCGGCACATCCACCCGCGCCTCCTCGCACCGGTCGTCACTCGCCTTGCGGCAGTCGAATCCTGTCGTGGCGCCGGCAGCAGCACCGGCACCGGCACCAGCGGTGCGTACGTCTGCAAGTGGACCGGTGCGTGTTCTTCACACGCCCGTGATCCCCCACGTGCGGTCCCCCACACCGCTGACAGCCTCCTCGCGGCCCACGCCGAGCGCGACGCCAGAGCGCAGCAGCGGCAGCGTGCATTACGTGCCGCCGAGCCGCGACGGTGTGGCGCGCCTCACGCCGCACGTGCAGCCGCCACGCGTCACATCGGACCGGGCCAGCTCGCCGTCTGCGATGTCCTCCGTCTCGGAGAGGATGGTGCCGTCTCGCACGGCTGGGGCAGCCGCACGCACAGCCAGCGCGGGATCGGCCCCCGCCTCCGCGCCACAGCCCAAACCACAGCCGCAGGCACGTCTTGGGCCACAAAAGGTGTCGAGCGTGCGTCCCTCGACGGCGTCCTCCATCGCGGCCCCGACGTACACCTCGGCCGGCGCTCCGCAGCTCAACGGCAGTGACCGCAACGGGAAGCGTGTCGCCCCCGTGCCACCACGCTCCGCCCCACCACGCACCGCCGTGCCATCGCCCCACCCCGCCGATGCCACCCGCGTTTACCACGGGACCGCGCACGACAACGACGACAACAACGACGACGATCGTCTCAGCAGCGCGAGCGGCTCACAGCGCGGTCGTGGCGCGCGGCCAGCCAACACGATCGGCGTGCCAGTCGACCAGGTGGTCGCGCTCGCCCCGCAGGATCACATCCCCGGCGCCTTCCACGCCCCACTGCCCGCGCCGCCCTTGATGGACGCCATGGTGCCGTACACAGGCGGCGGCGGCGGCGGCGGCGGTGACGTGATGCACTTCCAGCCGCGCATGGCTCTCTACGGTGAGCGCGACACAACGGGGCCGGCGTGTGTGCCGGGCACCGTGAAGCTCTCCACGACGACGCTGAGCGTCGAGGAGCGCAAGGTGCGCTACCTGCCGCTAGACCAGCCGTTCGATCCCGACGCACCGGACGCGACAGACGCGAAGGGCGTCATGCCCATGGCGGACACCTTTGCCTTGCTGCACCCCAGCGACTACGCGCGTGTGTTGCTCGCGAACCAGCCGACGGTCCTCGCCCTCACGCAGGACGGCGAGGCGCAGGAACAGGCGCAGGACGGCACTGTCCAGCCAGCGTACATGGCCAACAACGGCAACCGCTGGGTGCGTCGCTCCAACCGCGCACCGGTGGCGACCACGCGCGATCCGGCCGGTCGTGCGCCCGAGGAGGACCGTCGTTTGGCGCGACCCGCGCTGACGGCACGCGAGGCTCGTGCCCAGGCTGCTCAGGCTCCCTACCCCGCCTTCCCTGCTTACCAGGTCACCAACACAATGACCAACCAGTCGACGCTGCTGCGCCAGGTCAACCACAACAACGGCGGTCAGCCCGCGCCGGTGGAGAGCGCGCACGACGCGGCCGGCGGCTTCCTGCTTCAGCGCCACGTGCAGCAGATCGCGACGGGCAAGCTTCTCAACGGGACGCCGTCGCAGATGCCAGCGTCGTCCGCGACGCGTCCCATGGCGGCGTCCGTGCCGACGTCAGCGGGCTCGCGCTCGGAGACAAGCACACCAAGCTCGACACGCTCCGCCCCGATCTACCGCATTCCCACCATGGGCAGTCAAGGTGTCGTCGTGACGCCCGCTGTACGCGGTGCGGGTGCGCGCGATGGTGCCTACAGCAACACGCGCCACGTGCCGACCATGCAGGGCTCCGCGGAGGACACACGCGGCCCGGCTGCGATGACGGAGAAGATGCCCGCGATTCAGGGCTACGCCCACTCCGGGACACGACCGCCAGTGACGGCGGCGGCAGCCACGCCCTTCCGGTTCCGCCCGAACGCAGCGCGCACGTATGACCTTCCCCGCCCCACCGCTGCTAGTGGTCCAGCTGTGGCGGCTGCTCCTGCGGCACCTTCGACCGTGCCCCCGTCCCACGCCTCGTCTGCATCCTCCGCCGCGTCTCGCCCGACATCACAGACCTCCTCCACCTCCTCGCACCCGACCTCGGAGGCGCACGGATCGCGACCTGCCTCACAGGCGCCGTCGCAGGCGTCATCGCGCCCAACGTCACAGACAGCACAGTCCGCGCTCGCGTCGGTGCCAGGCTCCAAGCCTTCCTCACGCCCGGCCTCGCAGATGGCGCCGGCGTCTGCGCCCGCACCGTCCGGTTCCAAGCCCTCGTCACGTCCGGGTTCGCAGCCACCGATGCAGCAGCTGTCCATGGCAACCGGCCGCCCCACGAGCACACTGACCAACAAGAGCACACCGCAGGTGCCGTCCGCAGCGTCCTCGGCCTCGCGTGGCTCACAGCCGGCCGCTGCCGTGGCTTCAGTGAGCAGCAGCAGCGGGGCACGCAGCGCCACCCCCAAGGTTCGCGCGGCCAGTAACGGCCCCGACAACAAAACGCCAGCGACGATCGGGAAACCGGCCCAGCAACCCACTGGACGCCCTGCCGCGTCACAGCCGCCGGTGCACCGCCCATCGCCAAGCCCCGTCTCCGTGCCCGCCTCAAGCCCGTCGATGCCGTCCGCCTCGAACCCGTCGATGCCGTCCGCGTCGAACCACAGTGGCACGCTCACGCGCGGCACCACCGAGCCAACGTACATGAAGCCGCAGCCCAAGCCCGTCGCCATCGCACGTGACACACGGCCGATGCGAATGCCGCTGCCGTCCGCACCACCCGCGGCACCACCACCACCGGCACCAGCTGCCGCTGCCGGCGTGAAGCGTCGTCTCGGCGATTACGCCCAGCCTACCAACGTTGCCTCGGTCGGCTCTGGCTCCACGAACAGCAGCCCGCACGCGACCCCACCTCACGAGCCTCCCCATGCCGGGCTTCCTCCTCCACCACCTCCGCCCCCTGCGGGCCACGCGCACGATAATTGGGAGGAGGCGCCCCTTGACGTCCGCGAGACCTCCCTCGCCTCCCGCAGCCTCACCCACAGCGCCAGCCCACGCCGCGAGGACATGATGTCCGACGGCTCCTACGTCAGCGACGGTGATCCGGTGACGGAGGTGCAGAACCACACAATGGCCGCTGCGCCACCGCCACCACCGCACGGGCATGGATGGAACGAGTTCGCGGTCCACCACGAGGACGACGAGTTTCATCCTGAGAACCGCTACGGTTCCGACAGTCCGTCACTCGTGCAGCCGTCTGTTGAGTCCGCTGAGCCGAGCGCGTGGCATGGCGTGGTGAGCGTCCCAACAATGCGCACCAACAGCGCACCGCCAGTAACCTCACCACCGTCGCAGCACGAGATGAGCGCGAACGGTACTACTATGCCGCGCGAGGGCAGTGAGATGGCTGTCTTCACGCCCGTGGATGGCATGACGCGCGTGCCCATCTCACAGGCGGAGCGCTTGCTGAGCAGCACCACGGCGCACCACAGCACCCACACCTACTCCACCACAGAGGGCAGCCAACACGGCGAGTCGGGACGTTACATGAGCCACAACCTGATGGAGCCGTCCAGCGCCGACACACTCCCCATCGCCGTGTCTGAGCGCGGCGAGGAGGACGAGGAGGAGGATCTGACCAAGAAGGTCCGCCCAACGGTGCTGATCGTGGACGGGGAGGTCTACGAGCTGCCTCGCCACGAAAGCGAGGAGCAGTACTTTGTGCCGGATGACGAGGGCGAGGTCTACTTCGACGAGCAGAATCAACAGTTCTACCCTGTTGAAGACGATGAAATGCGCCATGGTGACGAGGAAGATGAGTATGATGAACTGTAGAATTATTTCATCGCATATTCGCTCTCGCTCTCTCTTTCACGCCCTTTTCACTTGTGTGTGTGTGTGTGTGTTTCCCCCTTCACTTTGGCTGGGTTTGGAATCTTCGTTGTCTTTTTTTTTTTTGCGTGCGTTTGTGGTCTCAGCACACCAATCCTTTCCCATCACCTCCAATCATAGTTATCTTTTTTTTTCTTTCATTCTTTCTTGTTTTGTTTTCTGTGATTTCTTCTCCTCATTGGAATGGTTGTCAGTGTTTGACCGCGTGCCTTTTTGTTCATTTGCGGTGGACAGGGCGCTTTTTTGGAGGACGGTTGGTGTTGTTGTTGTTTCACTGTTTTCCTCTTTTTCCTTTTTCTCTTACTTTTTGAAACAGTGTTAGTACCAGCATCTGCTGCTCTACAAATTCTCTCTTGTCTTTACTTCACACACACACAATGCTCTGTTTCCTTGTTTGGTTTACATGTTCTTTGTCGCCATGTGTCTGTGTGGCTGCGCGTGTGTATCGAATGCGCACAGAGTCACGACATGGAGGAGCAGACACACGACTCTCTCACACACTCACTGTTATCTGCAGCTGAGTACGGTCTTCATCTGCTTGACACCAGAGCCTCATAGTTCTTCGCTGTACTGTTTTCTAGTTCGCTTTTCTTTTTTTTTCCTCGCATTGTTCTTGTTCTCCACGTGTTTCTGACTGTTCTGTTGGTTTGGTTGTTCTTTCGTACTATTTTTCATCTTTACTTCTTTCTCTCTCCGTGTCTGTCTTTACTTGTGTGTGCACACGCGATGCCCGAAAACTTAAAAAAGAAGAGCAAAGTCACACCAAAAGGAGGCGTCGTGGCCGCCGCCTCCCCTGTCCCTGTCAGACTGCCGGGCTGCGAGACGCTCGTGTTGAACAGTGCACACGGGCGACTAGTCTCGTCCAAGAAAGGAGGCAACATAGCGGATGAAAACTCCGTGACGCTGGCAGCTGGACAACACCGTCGCGCAATCTCTCTCTCTCTCTCTCTCTCTCTCTCTGTCACGATGCGCTGGTGAAACGTGCTCATTGTCATTTCACGGTGCACTCTGTTCAGCCTTCTTCTCCGTGACACCAAAAGAAAAACAGATCCTACCACTCTCTTCACCTCCCCTCTAACCGTCTCACTCTTTTCTCCCTTTCCTTCATAGTTCTGTTGAACTGCGCGCTTGTAGCTTTGGTACTTGTGATTCGTTTGGTATTGATCCTCTCATGATGCGTCGCATAGGGCTCTGTGCACGTGTGGGCCTCGTCAGCCTCGCCGCGCCATCAGCCATCCGTTGTCTGCACCACACCCCATTGTGGATGGCGAACGCTGGAAACGCACCGGGTGATGCGGCGCCTGGTTCTGCTTCCTCGACTGGCACGTCCTCCTCCTCCGCAGCCGCCAACACCAGCCCGGCCTCGTCGGCGCCTGCCGCCCACGCCAACACCACCGCGATCCCGTCCGGCCCGTATCGCCGTGTCGGCAACGTCTTCATTGTGCACTGCGTGGACCACCCCTTCAAGTTTTCCTGGGAGGTCAATCGCATGCTGCGTGAGCTGCGGCTGGAGTACATGGGGCAGACGAGCATCCTGCCGGACCTGCCCGACGTGCGCAAGCGGCTCTGGCGCGTGCGCCACGTGGTTCGCATCGACATGCTCGACCTTGATGAGGCCAAGGCGCTTGTGGGTGTGCCAGAGCACGTCAGCTTCACCGACCTGGCAGGCCAAATCCCGGCTACGTTTGGCCGCGGCCGCAGCGCGAGCAGCCCCGTGATTCGTAGCAAGATGAACTTCATGCGTCTGCGTCGCATGCGCATGCGTGACGTCCTTCAACGCGATCAGCTGGAGAAGAAACTGTTGGAGGAGAAGCGCAAGGTACTCAAGGCGCAATCCAAGCCAGCCAATGCCGCCGCACCAGCAGCCGCAGCCAAGTAATCCTGGCATGTTGTGTGTTTGTGTGTGCGTGCAGGAGGACACGCGACTTGCAAAACGCAAATATGGAGGTTGCACGTGTGTAGTGAGTTGTCATCTTGTTGTCATTGATGTGACGAGATGTGTGAGCTTGGGTGATTCGTTCGCGTTGTAAAGTGGTGAAAGTCATCATAAACTGTCAAAGCAACACAGAGCAAATTGTCACGAGAGAGGACAGTCGGGTTGAGTGAGAACCAAACCGTGGACTTTCTTGAAACAGCGCGTAGAAGGTAGGGATATGAACACCGGGCACTTGGAGTCGTTCGTGGTACAAGCAACGCACTCGCCCAGCTGAAAAAGCACGAGTAACTCACGTCACGCATTCACTTTTTGCTGTTTGTTCTGGTCCGTCCGTCAATGGACGCTAAAGGATCTACTCCCCTTTGTCTCCGCGTATGCACGTGCACCGTGCCCCCACTAACGTGCGCATCATCTTAATCGTATGCATGTATTCCTCATGTTTCTCTCTCTCTCTCTTATTCGCACACTCTTTCCTCCCTCTCTCTCTCACTATCCTTTAACACTGTGTTTTCTTTTGAAGAACGGAAAGAGCCGTAGGAAACTCCCTTGTGTCCCTGCTCAGCCTGGCGTCTCGCTTTTTTCCTTTTCGTTTGGTGTGCGTTGCACTTTTCTGATACACACACACACAACGAGATGTTTAGGCCCAACCCCCGTCTGCTCATGCGGATCAGCGCGGCCACCGCGCCGGCCCGTGCGCTTCAGATGCGCCACACGCTTCAGTCTGCGCTGTGCCGCGCGCGTCTGGTGACGCGAACCGCGGCAGCAGCTGCGTCGTCGTCGTCCTCATGCTCTGCGGCCTTCACGTCAGCTCGCTGCCTGCACCAGAGCGCCGCCCGCCTCGCAAGTCTGCCGCACCGGCGTGCACTGACCGCGGCCCGTCCTGTGTGCCAGGTCGGTCTCCTTCGCCGCGCCACCGTCGCGCCGATCGGAGTGGCGTCGTCCGGTGCGGCGGCGGCCGCGACGGTCATGTCCTCCCGTGCCTTCTCGCTCTTCACCGCGACCCGTGCGAACCTGGCCGGCAAGGACGACAAGGGCACCGGCCAGGCGCAGAGCGGCGCGGAGCAGAAGAACCAGCTGCAGGGTGTGCACAACATCGAGCGCTACCGTGGTGAGGAGGAGGAGGAGCGCAACGAGCGCAACGAAGAGGAGCAGCAGGAGGACCCGTTCGGTGGCAACCGCGAGGGCTACCTGCCGTTCCCTCCGCCGTTCCACACGGTCAACATCATCATGATCATCATCATCTGCAACGTGCTGTGCTACCTGCTCATGAACTTTGGCACGACGGACATCCAGGATTTCCTTGTCGAGAACTTCACCATGTCCCACGAGAACGCGTACAAGATCTACCCTCTCTTCACCAACGCCCTGTACCAGGAAAACCTTCTCCAGCTTGTCATTGACATCTGGCTGCTGTGGCAGTTTGGTGACACGATGCTGAACTTCCTCGGTAACAAGCGCATGACTTTCTTCGCCATCATGTGCACGCTTTGCGGTAGTCTCATCCACCTTGGGCGCCAGTACTTTGAGCTGCACTACGGCATGGACGAGCTCGAGGTGCGCGGTCGCTGCTACGGTAGCAACCCGCTCATCATGGGCTTCATCTCCGTCGAGGGCCTCATCTTCCGTCACCTCAACTTTATCCAGCAGCCGCCCATCCCCTTCCTGGTGCTCACCGCGTTTGTGATGGTGATTGACGTCTGGCGTATCTTCACCACGAAGCCGGAGGAGCACGGTGCGGCTACGGGTGGTGCGCTTGTTGCGTACATCCTCTGGGTGCTGCCAACACGCTTCATGGGTCTAGACCGTCTGACGGCGACCTTCTAAACGTCACCACCACCGGAGTGATTGAGTGATGGTAGTGTGGATGGTGTGGATGCGTGTTGTTGTTGGTGCTGTTGCTGTTCTTTTTTTTTCTTTCTTTCTTTTTCTCTCACAGTATTAGTTTACGGTTTTTTTTTGGTCGTGTTGGGGTGTTTTGTTGGTGTTGCTGCTGCTCTGTGGCTCTCATGGAGGCATACGCGGATGCCCGCCTCACACATGTGAGTGAAGCCATGACTGGCGTAATCGTCCAAATAAATAAATAAACGGAAAACAACGGTGTGCCTCTCTCTCCCGCCGTGTTTGGTCTGTTTGTGTTTGTGTCTGTGTTGGCGTGTTTGGTGTCGTTCGCCTAACCTGTTTACCTCTTGTTTCTTTTTATCTTGTAACTGCAATAGTAAGAATCTGATGCGCCTTTGCCCTTCAGATTCACACACAAAAGGAAAACAAAAGAAAAAGTGAATCAAAAATATCATGTGACTCACGTGAGCAACTGTCCTGGAGTGTTCAGAGGTGTGTTCCCTCGTCCCTCCCTTTCGCCTCGATGTAGTGGCAAGACAAAGTGAGCGCCGACGTGTCGAGTGGAGGGCGGCGATGAAAAGGAAGATCAAACGCACACATACAAAAAAAGGGGGAAATCCTTTCCAGAAACTGTCTCAGAAAAAGCGTTCAGAAGAGAGCCAAAACGGCTCGTTGTGGATGTTCGATTAACCAGTGTCGTCACTTTTGCTTTTGCTTTTCCGTGGAATCGTCTCTCACACTCTCACTCTCTCCATCCCATCCCTTCCCTTCTCTTCCTCCTCGGCTCTTCCCGTGTTCCTCCGTCTTGTAGAAAGGTGAAACGTGGGTATCTCTTCACTGTCATTGCGTGTTCTGATCGTGCATGGGTGATCCGTGACCAAACCACACCACAGAAAAGGAAAAAACTCGCTGGTCCGCACCACGTTGTCTGTTGTGTGTCGCCTCCTCCCTTTCGTCTACTCTCTTTTTCCCCTTTTTGTTCCTTTCTCTTCTGATATCTCTTAGCGCTTACTCTCACTCATCATGGCGACCACTGCCAGCTCACCGTCGACAATGAAAGTCACTTACGTCGGCTCTGGTGCGTCTGCCCCGTTCGCCACACGTGCGGCCAACGTGTCTCCATCCTCTTCATTACCGTCTGCGCGCGTGGCCACCGCGGGCTCCTCGTCCACCACAATTGCAGCAGCAACAACCGCAGCAGCACTGTCAGCTGCGAATGGCATGAGCAGCTCGATGCCCGTCTCCCCACAGGCACCCACCACGTCCCCAGCACTGCAGACAGACACGGCGCGGCTGTGCCCGTACGTGTCGTTGGTGCGCCCGTCCTCGGATGCGAGCCGGCGCTTTGGCCCACCGACTTTACACAGCGTCAACGTGCTGCCGCGGCCCGTGTTTGGCGCGAGCACGGCAGCGACACCAGCGGGTGGTGGTGCCACGGCGATGTACACGAGCTACACGCCCGTGACGGCCATGGCGGCCGCACGCTTCCCTAGCACCGCTGCCGCGCCGACCCCCACCCCCACCTCGCGTCTCACCTCCACCACAGCTGTCGCATCCGCTCCAGGCACGTCGACACCGCTGCCAGCGACGGTCGCCTCCTCCTCCGCGGCGTCTGCACCGCTCGCAAAGCCGCCCATCGCGAGGTTCATGTCCGATCACACGTACGTCACACTGCGCGACGCCGCGGGTCGCCCGATCGCGGCGCCGCCGCTGGATCTCGTCCCACCGTTTCGCTACGCCGTGGTTGAGGACGGTGTCTACCGTGGTGCGTACCCTGTTCTGCGCAACTTGCCGTTCCTCAAGACGCTCGGGCTGCGCACCATCATCTCCCTCGTGCCTGAGGACCCGACGTTCGACCTGCAAACATTCTGCGACGCCGAGAAGATTGATCTGCACCACATCCAAGCCGAACGCTTCAAGGGCGAGACCCAGCTGCTCCCGACAGATCTGAACACCGCCTTGAACATTATCCTGTCCGTGAACAAGCACCCTGTCTACATCCACTGTCTGGACGGGAAGCAGGTGACTGGCCTCGTTGTGATGGGTCTGCGTAAGCTCATGCAGTGGGACATACAGTGCGCGCACAACGAGTACCTGCGCTTCTGTAGTGGCGAGGTGGAGGACGAGGTGGCCTTTATGGCGGACTACACCGGCCCCATCACCATCCCGGCACGTGTGCCAGCGTGGATCTCGGGGCTTTACGCCACCGACGCGCGCGGTGTGCAGCGGCCACGCAAGTACAACTGTGGCCTCAAGCTCAAGTACCCAGCCGAAGAGGATCGCACGCGCGCAAACACCACAGCAGCCGCTCCTGGCCGTGGAGCAGGTGGTGTAGGTGGTGTGGATGCAGGTTCAGCCTCGGCAGTCACCGTACCAGGGGCCGCCTCTGGAGAGTGTGGTGGCCTTCTGTTACAGACTCAAGGCTTCGCAAACGAGGCGGTTTCCCGAGCTGAGCTGGCGCGACCTGGTTCACCCTCTGCGGCAGCAGCGGCCCTCAATTCGAGTGCGGCGGTGGAAGGCGTGCTCACCGCTGAGGAAGCCAAGGCCGCGCTCTCGCTCAGTCTGCCGTGGTCGGAGCTTGTGGATGAAAGGGGCGTGTACTTTGACGTCGCGCACATTGGGCAGCACACGGCTGCAGCCGCGGGTGGCTCCTCGTCCTCCGCACTGGCGGGTCCGATCGATCGCGGCGGTGCAGGGCACTCACATCTGCGTCATCGTCACGCATCCTCCTCACACGACGTGCGAAGCGGCAGCGCGGAGAACCACCACCTCCATAACCACAACCACAACCACACCACCACAGCCACTGGCAGCAACAACAATAACAGCTATCCGCCCTTGTCTGCGGCCGCCACGGTGAGTGACAACAACTCCAAGGTGTCAAGCAACAACGCGAGTGTGGTGCTTTCCTACCCGGTCCCGTCGGCGGCGGTGGCTGGTCACTCGCAGAGCACGAGCGCGACGTCCACGCCACCCTTCGCGCCCATCTCCAACATCACGCCGTCGACTTTCGCCACCACCACCGCCGGAACTGCGGCACCGGTAGACCCCAGTCTCGGCGCCGCGGCCACCCCCGCCGCTGCTGGCCAATCAGACGGTGACAGGAACGCCAGTGGCGGTGGAGGTGGAGGTGGTCATAGCCATACCCACAGCAGTGCAGGCTCCTCGGCTGCGGCGACGTACAGTGCGCCGGCCACCTCCGCCGGTGGCGCAGCACAGATTCCTGCGGTGAGTCTCGCCTACTTTTCGCTGGGGCGGCCTGGTGGTTCGCTTCAATCGCCCGCCACCACTGCAGGCACACACGTGCGGCACAGCAGCAGCCGTAGTGGCCGTGGCGATGCCGGGGCAGGCAGTGGGCCTGGATCAGGGCAGCCGTCTCGGCACACACCGTCCCCCCTCGCTTCCGGTGGTGGTGGCGGTGGTCATCATCACCGTCACGACAGCGGGGCCAACTCGAATGGTATCTCAGCGACTCCGAGTAGCAAGGCCGCCGCCGGTGGTGGTGGTGCTGACGGTGGTGGTGGGGCGGGGCGACCAGCTGAGCGTACAGGCACTCCTGGCGCAGCAGCACACGGAACTGGTCACGACGGCGCGCGCCGCCGTCCAAGTGGCACCGAGTCGACAGGGGCCGAACGATCAGGCGGCAAGAACAGGCCGAAGAGGCGGTACTCGTTGTAACCTCCCGTCTCTGTGTGTGTGCGTGTTCGTGTGAGTGAAAAAAAAATGAAACGCAAGGGCTAGTCATGTCTTCCTTGTGACTTTGTGGCTTTTGTTTTTTTCCATGTTGCCTCCAATCTGCAACGGTGAAGCTCACCGCAAGCAACAAAATAAAAAAGCAAAGCAATCCATGAAAGTATCGAGTCGATGTTCCCGGTGAGAAACAGTATTTTAGGCATCAAAGCAATGCAAAAAATGTCGGTGTACTTGAGTTCGCGCGTGTGAGCGGCGCAACGTAAGGTGACAGAGCATATCATCATCATCCCACGAACGGCAATCCCAGGTTGCATCCCGCTCTCTGTGAGTGGCTTCTGTGGCGCGCCATCAATCAGCCTTCTCCTTTGCGTATCTCTTCTTCTTCTTCTTCTCCTTCTTCTCCTTCTTTCTCTCTCGTGCTTGCGGTGCGTTCTCACTTTGTATGTGTGATAGAGTACCCTCCCTTCCCTCCTCCCCGATTGTTTTTGTGTGTCTTTTTTTTGTGTGTGTTTGCCAACACACTTGTGACATACCCCCCCCCCCCTCCCCAAAAAGCATTCAACAAAAACAAAAAAAAAGACAGCTATGAGCTCTGATTATCGTTCAAAACCTCTCTTTCCCGACGATGGGAAGAGCCCTGCTTCAACCGCGCCCAGGTCCACCGCAGCCTCTGCGATGGCACGTCAGCTCAGCGACGCGGCGAGCAGCAGTGTGGCCTCCTCCCGCCTTCCACCGCGCGGTCTCAGCCAGCGCAACAGCGTCGCCTCCAGCGCGATCGCAGCAGCGGCACCACCACCACCACCAGCAGCCGTGAGTGCCACACGCCCAACAGGGACAGTGGTAACCGCGAGTGCGCCGGTGAACCGCAACACAACCAAGACGGCCGCTGCCGTGCCTGCAGCTGAGAAGAACAAGAAGGAAGAAGAGTCGAACAGTGCCTCCTCTGGCAGCTCATCCAGCTACGACTCCCACGACGCCGATGATCAGAGGCGTGTCGAGGAGATCCCCAAGAAAGTGGTGGAGCAAAAGGAGCCAGCACGCAAGGCCGCACCTGCATCGGCAGCAGCGGCTGCGAAGCTGTCCAGCAAGGCCTCTGAGCCGTCGGAGGAGGCCAGTGCGGGGGAGCCTGAACTCTCCGTGTCCGCCGGCACGGGTGACTGGGTCGACTCTCTCGACGAGGGTGCGACGGCGTCCGCCAAGGAGGCAGCAGCGCTCGCAAAGACGAAGACGACACCACCAAAGCCCGAGGCACCAGTGACGAGCAAGCCCATCTACGGCACCGTGGAGGGCCGCGCACGGCGGGCCAGCGAGTGCAGCGATCCGTCGACGCTCTCCAAGAACTCGCCGCCTCCGCGCCCGGTGCCCCGTGCTTCTGGTGGTGGTGGTGGTATGGGTTCTGGTGCGGCAGCGGCCCCGTCTCTCTCCGTGGCGGCACTGACGGGCAGCGCACCACGCAACGGCGGTCCGGGTGCACGCGCGAACCCCTTCGGCGGCGCCGCCGCCGCTGTGGGCTCACCGTCGCGCGACACGCCGCGATCGATGCCGGCCGGGTGCTCCCACGCCACCCCACGCAGCAGCGCCGGCGCGGGTTTGAGTCCGCGCACGAACAGCTCCGCCCGTCCGTTCGCGCTCCGTACGAGCAGTCCACAGCGGGCGAGTGTGGTGCGCCATCAGTCTGAGCTTCTGCGCATGGAGCTGGAGAAGCCGGTGCACCGCGTGCCGCCGCAAGAGATGGGCCGGCTCATGGCGCTGCCGCGCGGTAACGACTCGGCGCTGCCGACCGGCATGACGCGGCTAGACCTGGCGCAGGAGGAGGACGTCAAGGAGCTGTTTCGCCAGCAGTACCTCGTCGACCCGCTCATGCGCAAGCGCCCGGGCAAGCGGCAATTCTACGTCCCACCACAGGCTGACATCTTTGGCATGTACGGCATTCGCGACATCCCACTCGACGACGAGGAGGCGGCGGCAGCGCAGGCGGCAGAGAGCGAAGCAGGCAAGCGCAGCAATGCCGGAGACGATCGGACCTTCGCAGCAGGTGGTGGCCGTGGAAGTGCGGTGCCGTCCAAGTCAGCGACGCCGAGTGTGCGCAGTGCAGAGGGTATTCGCCCCACAAAGAAGCCCATCGACATCGAGGCCGAGTCGGACGCGCCGCCCTCTGAGGCACCCAGCGCGTCCCAGCGCTCTCAACACTCCCAACGATCGGCTCCTTCGCAGTCATCGAAGGCGAGTGCGCCTCAGTCTCAACGCGCTCAACAGCAACAACAGTACCAGTACGCGGAGACAGAGGAGTCTGCCTCTGAAGCTCCGAGCGTCTCCCAGCATTTCCAACGCTCGCAGCCGTCACAGCGGTCAGCTCCATCGCATGTTTCCAAGGGGAGCGTCCCGCCGTCTCAGCACAATCAGCGGGAAGAAAGTGACGCCTCCATCTCCGAAGCCCCCAGTGCGTCACAGCGCTCCCAACGCTCCCAACGGTCAGCTCCATCGCAGACGTCGAAAGCGAGCGCGCCTCAGTCTCAACGCGCCCAGAATCAACAACAGTACCAGTACGCGGAAACGGAGGAGTCTGTCTCTGAAGCTCCCAGCGCGTCGCAGCGCTCGCAGCCGTCGCAGCGGTCAGCTCCATCACAGGCGTCAAAGCACAGCGCTCCACCAGAGCCACGCAAAACATCGCGACAGGAGCTGCTTGAGCGCTGCGCTCTTCGACGCCAGCAACGCCAACAACCGCAAGACCAGGCGCAAGAGCAATACGACGAGCCACCACAGCAGCAGCAGCAGCCCTTCAGCGATCGGCCCTCCACCGCTGTCATCTCGGAGGTGTCAGGGTACTCTGGCTTCGGCAACCCTTCCGCCTCTCGGCGCGGGCAGCCCCAGCCGGAAGCGGCGCCGTCCAACGCATCCGCCAGCGCCAGCGCGACATCCTCGCGCCGTGCCCCGAACGGTCCGAACCAGCAGCCGTCCTCGCTGAACGTGTTCGATTGGGCGGGACCCAGCGTGCCATCGCAGTCCGCCAGCAGCACGACCCGACGCAGTGGTCGCGCTGATCGTGGTGACGTCAGGGGCTCTGCCAGCGATGCGCCGACGTCAACAACGGTCACGACGAAGCAATCAAGTCGGAGGCCGCAGCCAGTAGCGTCCGCGGGCGACTACGGAAACTATCTGGTCGAAGAAAGCCCAGAAGACACCGAGGAGGACTACGACTACGCTCAAGGGGACGAGGCGGACGGTGTGCCAGGCAGCGTCAGTGAGGCAAGCTCATCAGCCGCGCGCGGTCACTCTCAACGCTCCGCACCACAGCGTCAGCAGCATCCGCAGCAGCACCCACAGTACCGCTCATCCCAGCCGCGGGCGAGCATGATGAGTGCGGGTGGCACGCCCACACGCGTCATTGCGGTCGCCACCGCCGTCGTGGCTGAGGAGCGCGGCGGCTTCTCTGGCGACCCGCAGTACACGGTGAACACCTCCGCCACCTCTCCCCCGCGCGGTGATGGCTACGTTTATGACTACGACGATGACGCGTACGACGTGGACGACGGCGAGGCGCAGGGAGAAGACCAGCGCCGCCGCCACTACGGGCCTGGTCGTCGTGGTCGCCCAGCCACCATTCCCGCGGCGGAGAAGACCAACCTGGATCTCTCCTGGCAACCCACCGATGATGCCGAGGTGTCGCACAACGTCGACAGCGGCGCCGACTACCACCCCAGCGTGCGCCAGCGTGATGCCATCGCACGCCAGTACGCGCAGCAGCCGGACAACGTACACCAGCGAGCCCGCCCTGAGAGCAGCCGCTTTACCGCCGAGATGCAAGCGTTCAACTCGCACGGCGACCACGACATCTTTGGGGTGTCGTCGCGCGTGGGGCAGCTCGCCATGGACGCCGCGATGCGGCAGTACAACGAGCAGATGCAACGCCAACAACAACAACAGCTGCAGCAACAACCACTCACTGTCGCTATGATCTCGAACATCCCGTCACAGGAGAAGCAGCCTGTGGCTGTTCCACCGCCACCGCCACTACCACAGCAGCAGCAGAAGCCGGCCTCGCAGTCCGCGTCGTCACGGCATCACGACCCCTCCATTTCCTGCAGCAGCTCTCAGCTCGTCAACCGACGTGACGAGCCGCAGCCCTACCCAGGACGCATCCAGCAGAACAACAACAACAACAACGATGACCACAACAGTGCCGCCTGCAGCAACTCGCACCGCAGTAGCCGCCGCCAGCCACAACAACAGCACGCATCGCAGGAGGAGTCGATGCGGTCTCTCAAAAAGCCCCGCAGTCACGTCACGCCTGCGCCGAGCTCTCAGCCGTGCGAAGAGGACTACGAGCTTGAGGCGTACATTCACGACCAGATCGATCACCTGGACGATGACATGAGCTCTATCCCACCGCCGCTCTCTGCCGCACCCGGCAGAACCCCCACAGCCTCGTCTGTCATGTCCTCCGTGTCGTCGCGGCCACAGCCGTCCGTGCCCGCCGCGCGCAGGCCAGTCGAGGGCGGTGAGGAGAACTGGTCGCCTTCACACTATCTGCCGTACTCAGCGGCACCGTACGCGCCTGAGCGTCGCCCGTCGCAGCCACGCAAGGGGCAGAGGGCACCAAATGCGGCAGGCTCGTACGACTCCCCGGTCCCGCGTGCCGGCACCGTCGAGCCCACCACCGCCGCCGGTGATGAGACGACCTTCGTCATTCGCCAGGTCCGTCGCGACGGCTCCGAGGAGGCTGTGTGCTGCTTCTGCGGTCACTGTAGCGAGTTCGAGAGTGGGGGCATGCTGCTGGCGATGAGCGACGGCGTGGCATCGCGCATGGCCTCCCCGGACGTGCCCGTCACGACCGTTACGGCCGGTCGCATGTCCTCCACGAGGCAGCCGCAGCGTGGCCGGGGCAGTGCCGCAAAGAACAGCTACCCAGTGGATCTGAGCCCGTCGCAGATGATCGTTCCCAAGGATCACGACATCTTCCTTCGCCGTCCACCAACGTCTGCCGATGCGCCAGCGCCGAGTGGGCGTCGTAGAGCCTCCAGTGCCTGCGCGAGTGTTGGCAAGCAGCGCAGGCCGTCTCAGGCGTACGACTCGTCGCAGGTCTCCGGTGCCTTTTACTGGACGTGAAGAGAGTGAGCACGACTCAGCAGTGACTTTCATTTTACTGTTGTTGTTGTTGTTGTTGTTTCAGTCTGCACAGCTCCATCGTTTCGTTTAGTCGTTTGTTAGTTTGTTCCTCTCTCTCTCTCTCTTCCCCTCCTCAGCCAGGATTACGTGTCGCTGAGCACACGAGTGGCTTTTCTCACTCACTTACTGGCTATTCATCGTTATCTTGGTCCATTTTAGTGTTTTGTTGCAGCTGCATGACAAGCTTTGGCTCTCCCAATTCTCTTTTCTTTTCTCATGTATCGTTGTTGTCGTCGTCGTGACGTCTTGTGCCAAGCGCTTGCCTGAGAAGAAGAGCACTTGTTCTTCTGTGTGTGAGAGTCTGCGTTTGCTCATAGTTCTTTTCCTTTGCCTGTTGTTGTTTCACGTGGATCACCTATTTTCGCCTACGTTTCGGACCTTCTTTTTTTTCTCTCTCTCACCTCTGGTTTTGTGCTCTCTTCAAAGAGTCCTCTTTCCAAATAAAAAAAAGAAAAGCAAAGAATGTGACTTCTTTCACAGCGCATTTGGTTTTTCTCTTCTTTTCCCTGTACGAAGCATGTGCATTTTCTCTTCTTTTGTTTTATTCGGCGAGCCAACTGTGCACAACGCCACCAGCAACAAGAAGAACGATTCTGACAAAAACTCCCATCACAGTCCTGTTTCCCCCCGCCGTCGCGCGTTCAGTCGGAGAGGGGTGCGACAATCGAGTATGCTCAGACATCACACGAGCATGTCCACCTGTTGATGTGATGTGCTCATCCACACACCGTAGACGTTCTCTCTCTCTTTGAGTGGCGGCACGGTAGGCGACAATGAGAGTCACGCCCCAACTGCCAAGAACACTCGTGTGGTCATTACGCGAAACGAGATGACAGAGGACGGCGTTTGTGACTGGCCTGTGCATCTCATCCTACCATCACCATCACACGCACCAACGCTCAAGCTCATGTTCATCTTCCTCACCCACTCATCTTCTTCCTTTTTTGTTTGTATTGTTGTTCTTGTCTTCGCAGCTCGTTTCGTCCATGCAGGCCTTCCCCAGCCACCTCGCACGGCGTCGGCTTGCACCGGCTGTCAGTGCCGCGTGCTCAGCCTCTCTCGGGTCCTCCCTTCACCTCCACGCAGACTGTACCCGCGGTGCGCCCCGTCGTTTGCTGAGTGCAACAACAACAAACACGTCTGTGACGTGCGCTTCCCCGCTCTGCACATCGCGGTGTGCGTACACCAAGGATGAGTCCCCCTTCCCCTTCGCCCCAGACGACAAGGACAAGCCCTACACGCTCGGCCAGAAGCTCCCCGAGGCGCATCCCATCGTGCAGCTGCCGGCGCGCAGTCTCTGGTGCAAGCAGTACGCCATCAACGCCGACATGCTGCGGAGTGGTGACTTTGACGAGATGATCGGCCGCGTGGAGGCGGCGCGGCACTACTACCGCTACCCGTCTCTCTGTGCGCCGCAGATTGGCTGGAACGTGCAGCTGTTCGTGCTGTGCGACGGCACCGTCTTTGTGAACCCCGAGAACCTTGACGCGGCCGAGTGGAGCAAGGAGGCCAAGGCACGTGGTCTCTCCGACACCGCCTACGAGGAGATGAAGATGGCCGAGCTGCGCCGCCGGGGCCAGACCGGCTTCGCCTGGGAGCCCTGCGCGAGCTCGTGCTTCTTGATGCATTACATTGAACGGCCCCGCACCGTGCGACTGCGCGCGCTGAACCAGCGTGGTGACGTCGTGGACGTGCAGCTCGACGGCATGCGGGCCCGCATGGCGCTGCACGAGATGGACCACCTCAGCGGGGTCCTCTTCACGCGGCGTGTGGTAGACGCGAACCACGTCGTGCCGCTGGAAGGCTTCAGCTTGATGAGTGACTGGAGCGACGACTACCCGTCTCTCGAGGCGCGCAGCACGAACCTGTACACCATCTTCACACCGCCTTTTGAGTTTGTGACGGAAGGTCTGCCGGACGCCAACTTGCTCGAGCGGAAGTTTGAGGACGGCATCTACCCTGGCTGCGAGCACGATCGTCAGATGCGCATTGAAGGTGCGGCGTACGAGGAGATTCAACGCTCCAAGTTCCGTCAAGGTCAGGACGAGGCGTCGGAGGGCGAGGGTGGAGCGGCGGGTCGCGCACCAGCCGAGGCGGCGGCAGATGATGAGGACGACGCTGGAAACGCCGACGCCGAAAGCCCTGCCCAGCACTGACTGAACACAAAAAAAAACAGTGAAAAGGTGACCAGTGAATGGAAATGGGCTTTGTTGCTATTCGATTAAACGTTGTGTATGTTTGTGATTTGGATTTTTTTGGATGTTTGTTGTGTTACCTCTCACAGATTACTTTGCAAAAAAAAAAAACTCCCCCCCCTTTCTATCTTTCTCTGTGTGTCTCGTGTTCAATCATGTTGACAGAAGCGACGCGTGGGTACCTTGGCGGGCATCACGCAAAAGAAAAGCTGGTACCAACCTCCTTACTAAGCCTGACGATGATGATGTGTGTATGTTTCAGGGTGCCACTCTGCTGCCTGTCGAGTTGATCACACGTTTCGTACTAGTCCGTCTTCAACGTTGTACTGGAGACTTCCTCACGCATCACCTTTTCCCCTCTCCCGCTCTCTCTTTCTTTTCCATATTACCTCTCCTTTTTCGTAAGGAACAGTCTGACGTTGACGTCGTGTTCGTGTGCACTTTTTTTATTTTTGTTTTACATACTCCCTGTTTCGTTTTCCCCCTTTAAGGGATAAGCTAACACACACACACCGCGAAGCAAATATGCCGCACAAGAAGCAGTCATGGTCCAAGCGCGTGCGCAAGGACCGCTTCAAGAAGAAGTACCTCACGCGCATGCAGGCGACGCGAATGCTGCAGGTCGACTCCATCCACTTCCGCCGCCTGTGCATTCTCAAGGGCGTCTACCCCCGTGCCCTCGCCCGCAGCAAGCAGAAGCAGAGCGGTAACGACAAGCAGTACTACCTGGCGAAGGAGATCAAGTGGCTCATGCGCGATCACCTCGTCGATCGCATGATGGCGTTTGGCGCGTGGGAGAAGAAGGTGAAGCGCGCTGAGGCGATGGGCCTGCGCGAGGACCTCAAGACGCTCACCACCACGCTCAAACCCAAGCACAGCCTCGTCGCGACCATCAAGGAGCGCTACCCGTACTTCATCGACGCCGTCCGCGACATCGACGACGCCATGTCCATGATCACCCTCTACGCCTTCCTCTCGCCCGAGGTGAACTCCGACTCGACGATCGAAACGCACCACGCGCTGACCTCCGGCCTGCACGACCGCGCCAAGCAGATCCTGCAGCAGTGGACCACCTACGTCGCCCGCGCCAAGGTGCTGACCAAGGGCTTCATCTCCATCAAGGGCTACTACTACGAGGCGCTGGTCCGGGGCGAGCGTGTGCGCTGGCTGCACCCGCACGAGTACGCGCACAAGTTCCCGCCTGGCATTCAGCAGTACATCCTCATTAGCTTCCTCGAGTTCTACGTGGAGATGATGCGTTTCATTCTCTTCAAGCTCAACCAGGACCTGCTCCGTGAGCTCGAGGAGAGCGAGAAGGCCGAGGAGGAGGGCGCCAACGTGAACGCCGAGGACTTCGACGGTGAAGCCGCCCTCACGGCGACCATCGACGTCGGTAGCATGAACACCAACGAGGCGAAGCAGCTTGTGGCCAAGGCGAGCAAGCAGACGCTGATGGACACCGAGATCAAGAAGGTGCGCGATGTGTTCCGTGGTCTGACCTTCTACATCTCCCGCGAGGTCCCCGCGAAGCACGCCAAGTTCGTCATTGAATGCTGCGGCGGGCGCGTTGCCACCGAGTACGTGCCCGGCAATGTGACGCACGTCGTTGTCGACCGCCCCGCGCTGCCCGCCGGCATGACCCGCGAGGATCACATTGAGTACGTGCAGCCGCAGTACCTCTTCGATTGCCTCAACGCGCGCTTCCTGCTGCCCGTCACGGGCTACCGCATGGGTGAGGAGCTGCCCCCGCACGTCTCGCCCTTCGCCGTGTCCATCACCAACGCCGCCGAGGACAACGCGGCCCTCGAGGAGGCCAAGAAGAACCACCCCAAGATGCTCGGCTACGTCCCCCAGCGTGTCCACGAGATCCGCAAGGTGCTCGACCCCAACTACGTCGCTGTCGACCCCGAAGGCAAAATCGCCGCGCTGGAGACGGATTTCAGCGATGACGAGGACCACGCCGCCGTGCCCGAGATGGACGCTGAGGACGACGTCTCGCTCTCCGGTGACGAGCTCGAGGAGGCGCGCCGCAAGCCCAAGTGGAACGAGGAGGAGGTCACCGAGGACGTCACGCGCTCGAAGCTGTCCGCGCTCAAGGTGAAGAAGCAGCGCGACCTGAACCTCATGAACGCCCCAACGAGCGAGGTCGTCGCGCGCCGTCGCCAGGAGCGTCTCAAGATGCGCGAGTCCGCCCACAAGTCCGAGGACCGCGATGCGCGTCTCAAGCGCAAGCTCGTGGAGGCCAAGAAGCAGGAGGCCGCGACGCGCCGCATGCAGCTCCAGGTCGCGCGCAAGAAGGCGGCCAAGTACTACAAGATGGTCAACGGCGTCGTCAAGTCCGGCGAGAAGAAGTCGACCATGCTCGAGACCAAGGCCAAGCACATCGAGCAGGGCAAGCTGCGCAAGTCCGAGGACGGGACGGGGCTGGTCAACGAGCGTGTCGAGGCCCGCCGCCAGCGTGCGGCCGCCAAGGGCAAGACGCCCAAGCCAAGCAAGGGCGACAACCCCTACAAGAAGCTTCCCAAGTGGGTGCGCTAAGCACGCATCACCGAACGAAAAATGGTGGTGTGGAAGAGAGGGGGGGTCGTCGTTTGGTTGGCGTGTCCTCACAGTATGTGTATGTGTGTCCGGATGCTGTTGTGGCTTGCTGTTTTGTTGCGTGTGGTGTGGCAGTTGTTTGCCTCCTCTCTCTCTCTCTGCTCCGTTCCGTTCCGTTCCTTGCTGGTGGTGGTTGTTTGTTCGTTTGGTTCGTGTTCCGTTTTTTTGATTTGTTTTTTTTTCTCTCCACGTTTTAAGTCCCCGCGTCTAACAACTGATAACACACAATGTTCTTTTTTTTCTCTCTCTCTCTTCCTTTCTTTCGTCACGCCTAACATTTAATGCACCGTGCCGTTGCATGCTGACACAAAGCAACCAGTTACAAGAAAGAAGAAAAAGTCCCACGAGCGGGTGTCACAACGGGGGCTGCCTTGCCTCAACCGTATGGCCCATGTCGCCACTGGCTGCTGTACATCGTGGCGTACCGTCTAGTATGCGCGGGAGTCTGATGTGGGTGGAAGGAGGAGGCGGATGAAGTCTTCCTCATTCTCACTCACCCCCTCTCCCAATCCGGTGCCATTCTTGATGCCCCTCGTTCTGTGGGTTTCTGTCGGTGTGTGGGTTGACAGCGTTCATCCACACAGTGCTCTCTTTTCATCAGCCACGTCTTTGGAGCGTCAAGCGTGCAAAGCGCTGTCTTGCTTTTATTGCCGTTAGGTTCAGATTGCTCCTTTCCTCACTCTCACTCTTCATCTCATTCTCTCTCTTTCTTCTCTTACTATGCACATTGTTCGCATGGACAGAAGCATCACTCACAAACAAGTTGCTTCGCACTCGGTTCATCGTGTCGGAACTTTCTCACTCACTCGTTCTTGTTTTTCTTTGCTTTTAGAGAAAAATGGACGAGTACGACAAGGCGCACAAGCCCTACACTGTTATTGACACGTCCAGTCCGGCTGGCACGTGGGTGGAGGAGAAACACTACAATCGCTCCCGTCCAGCAGGCGACAACGCACGCAAGGTGCTCTGCGGTAACTGGCAGGAGGAGAAGGCCCTCGAGGATGATCTCCTCCAGCGCGAGGAAGCGGAGCGCGCACGCACGATGCGCATGACGCAGTCAACTGGCCACGCGCCGTCCGTGCTCGACTCCACCTACCACATGGGCGCCAGCATCGACGTCGTCAAGGACAAGGGCAACGGCAACTACGCGGGCGGCTTCAACAGCACGCCGTACCTCACCTCTGACGCCCGTGACCCGGATCGCCGCGACCTCCAGACGACCTACCGGACCGGCTACAACGCGGACTCGAGCGATGTGAAGCAGCTGCGGCGACCAGAACTGGGTGTGCGCAGCCAGCTCATGATGCGTCAGGCACTTGCGGCAGCGGAGCAGGAGCAGCGCGAGGAAGAGGAGCGGCGCAAGCTCATGGCCACGACAACGACGAGCCGCAACCCCGTCGGTGGCGCCTCGGCGAACCTGGATGCGGCGGGTGACGGTGCCACCAAGTCCGTCTACTACGCGAGCATGTGTGAAGGCCACCACGAGCAGCTCGAGACGATCGGCGAGCTCCGTGCCGATTACTTGTCCGATGAGCCCATCACGCTCTACACGGGCAACCCTGGCACGGGCAAGACCATGACCGTTCACGGCAAGACCCCCGTCGACCCGAACAGCGCCACTCGTTTCGGTAAGCATACGTACTTTACAGAGTCCAAGTACGCTCTGTAACGTGATGGAAGAAGGGAGAAAGACAAAGACAAACTTGAGGCAAGGGGACGACGACGGAACTTGGGAGGGAGGCAGGCTACCACGACAACATACGTTCAAGTTGTGTGTGCACCTTCTCCTCCTCTGCTTTTTGTTTGTTTGTTCGCCTTGCATTTTTTGATGTAGAATTACCCCCACGCGTGCTTCTGTCGCGCGGCTTGCATTGTCTCTCTTACGTTCCTTCTTTTTTTTTCCTTTTGCCACGTTGTCATCATCATCAACAACACAAAAGCAACACAAGACAGAAATGTGCTGCCATAGGCATGCGTGCAACCGAGATTGCTGTTGTTTCTTGAATGAGGAGTCGTACTCGCGTCTCACCACCACGTTCAACACGGCGTTATGCACTGCCAATCACTCGTTTCTTCTCTCTCACCATGTTTTGAGAAGAGTGAGTTCACATTTCGTGGTGATGTAGAGCTCGAGCCGCTCCCTACTGAGACAGGAGAGCATACCTGTTTGCGTTCTTCGCATTCGTGTACTCGGTGATTGCTCACATGATTGATCGTTTTTCTCTCTCCCTACACCCCCTTTCCTCTCCTCTCTTCTTATCCTTTAAACAAATATCGAGTGTACAACTACGCGCTGGCTTTCGCTGCACCAGCACTTTCACTTGTAGTCTTTGCTTTGCCTGAATTTGGGCAACTGTTTGGCCGACATTGCTTTGACCTCCATTTTCCTTTCACATCTCTTTCCCGTTCTCGTTCACTTTTGTTGTTGTTTTTTTTTCTTCTTTCTTTCATCAGACTATTTTTATTTGCGCTGTACCGAAAAAAAAAACCTCTCGGGCTTCGTTCTTGAGTTTTTTATTTCCTCATTTTCGACCCCCCACCCCCCTCCCCCATTATCACCTATCGCAGAGTCTCTTGTTCTGTTTTCCTTTTTTCCCCCACGTTCTCCTTTTGAACTGAGGAAGGCCAGAGCAATCAGAGAAACACCCAAAAAAAACCCACGCATACACCCGTACACCTGCACGTACAGACAGCAATGGGCAGCGATCTCTCCGTCGTGTTGCAGACGTGCGTGCCGTCGCCAGATGGCCTCGTCAAGGCTTTCCAGGACGCCGGACTGGTGCAGGGCAGTGACCCGTTGTGCTACATCGAGTTGCGGCTCATGAAGGCCGACGCCGCGGTGCAGTTCATGAACGACGCCAAGGCTGCGTCTGCCTCCGCGTCTGCGACGTCATCGTCGTCACGAAATCAAGTGTTTCTTCTCGTGTCAAACTGTTACTCATACGTGGTTGGGAGTAGCACGAGCAAGGCCGCTGGCAGCGGTGAAAAGGGCGGCGGCCAAGAGGAGAAGGATCCCGAGCAGGACGCGGTCTACGACCAGGTTCGTCGCGCTATGCGCCAGGAAAAGAGCTGCCGCAAGCGCATCGGACTCGTTGTGGACCCGTCCGTGCAGCTCGGCTTGCGGGTGCAGGAGCCGCAGCAAGGCTACCGCTTCGCGCGCGGCACGAGCTACTTTTTGTCGAGCCTCCTCACCGCCCTCGAGTACGATGTGCCGCGCGACGAGGAGATCTGGACCCTGTCCGAGTCACCCGCACCGACGCTCTACCTCCTGGATGTGCGCCACAACGGGCT
Organism: Wallacemonas sp. MBr04; assembly: GCA_030849635.1. Classification (NCBI taxonomy): domain Eukaryota; phylum Euglenozoa; class Kinetoplastea; order Trypanosomatida; family Trypanosomatidae; genus Wallacemonas; species Wallacemonas sp. MBr04. Next base: position 11,764 of record JASANR010001469.1, on the reverse strand, counting down.
CGATGACTACTCCGGCCCGTGGCTGACGCGGGACGTGCTGGAGCGGGTGCGCCGCGTGCGGCACCACGCGTTGACGACACAGAGGCAGGCGCTCGTGCACGCGCGCATCGCCCAGCGGCGAGGCGATCCTGATGCGCCACGTCTGCCGCCGCCACCGAAGATGATCTCCGCGGCCGCGCAGAAGCACAACGACAGCGTCGTGAAGGACACGAGCACCGCTGTCGTGGCGGCACCACGCCGGCCGTCGACGTCGTCAATGGGCACGAGCGACATTCTCGCCGCCATGGACGGCTACTCCGATGATGGCACATCTGGCCACGGCGACGGCGATGTCGCCAAGAAGGATCTGATCTTTGACATCCCGATTTACATGCCCAACGTGCGCAGTGACCTCTTCATGGGCTCCTTGCAGTGTGTGCTGCTCTCTGACAACGACCTCACCCTCAACGGCGTCGATCAGATCCTCGGCCATCTCTTCGAGACCGAGCAGCAGGCGACCGCGCGCATGGGATCAGCCGGCGCCCTCACCACGACCAAGGGGAGCACCGCCTTCGCCTCCGCCGCGCTCAGAGGCTCTCAGCCGAACAGCACCGCCAGCGCGGATCGCCAGCTCGTTGTTGCCAGTGACGCGTCGCGTCTGCTGCTGCCGTACCTCCTCCTCATCGACGTGCGCCGTAACGCGTTCAACGAGATCGAGGCGGAGTCATTGCTGCGCAACAAGGTCGGCGCCGTCGTCGACGCGCGCGAGATGACCGTGCTGGATGCGCCAGGGAAGCCGCCGCCGGAGCTGTCCCCGCTCGAAAAGCAGCGCATCGCCCTCGAAAAGAAAACAGAGGAGCACCGCCTCCAAAAGGAAGAAGCAAAGCGGCGCAAGGAGGAGAAGAAGCGCAAGCTTGAGGAGGAACGCCAGAAGGTGCTCGAGGAGCGAAAGCGTGCGATGAAGGAAAAGGCCGCGCGCCAGCGTGAGCGTGAGGCGGCGGAGAAGAAGCAGCGCGAGCAGGAACAACGCGAGCTTCTGGCGGCGATGGACGCCCTGCGCCGAGGATCCGCCGGTTCCGCGCCACCGTCCTCCGCGCCGGCCGCGACGAGCCAAGGCGAGGCCGCACGCGCGCGCGCCGCGCCGTCCGACGCCGGTGACTGGCTTGACGACGAGGGCGGGCTGATGCAGGGGGACGTCCCGGACGAAACCGCCGCGCCACCGCCACCGCCGCTTCCGCGCGCCGGTGGTTCGACGTCGTCCTCGCACCGGCGGCCACAGCACAGCCCACGCTCGCCACAGCCGACCGGCGCGCCGCCATCACGCGACCAGCAACCCTCGCCGACGCCGAAGAGAATCGCCAAGGTGCGCGCGCTGTCGGCAGACGACCTCGAGGCGGACCCAGACGACGCGCCACCGCAGCTCAAGGACAAGAACTGGTCGCCGCAGTACAACCGCCGTGGCTCACGCACGCCGCGGCAGCCGCTGCCGACGAGTCAGTCGCCACGTGGCGCGCCACCTCCGCAAGACAGCCCAGAGCGGGTCTTTGCTGCCGCCTCGACGTCCCCGTCGCCGTCACCGGCACAACCGCAAGCACACAAGTCTCAGAAGAACCCACAGCCGCGTGCCGAGCCGGCTCCACTGCTGTCCTCCACCGCACCGCGACAGACGCGACAGACCGCTCCAGCACCACAGCAACAGCAGCCACAACAACAACAACAGCAACCGAAACGAGTGGGAAAACAGCCGATGGCAGCCGCAGCACCATCGCCGTCATCCACATCCCCTCGCACCACCAGTAGAGCCGTGGAGGAGGCCGGCACCCCGCTTGCCAGCGCCCCGCCGTCTCTTCCTGACCGGCGACAGCAGCAGCCGCAACAGCAGCGCCTGCCCAGAACCTCACCAGCCAATGTCATGCCACCGCCGCAGCCTCGCCGTGACACCCCGGCAGAGTCCGCGAGTGCGGAGCCACAGAAGCAGGCCCGATCACAAGGCGCGCGCGGTGTGCCTCAGCCAAATCCCGCCGCACGCGCGGTTCGCGCCCCACAACAACCAGACGAGACCATCAGCTGCAGCAGCAGCAGTGATATTGGCGACGAGGATCTTCTCTGGGTCGACCCGTACACCGGCGCAGCCCTCACGGCCGACCCCGAATTCTACCCTGCCGTGCGCAACGAGGCGCCTGACGTGGTGCGTGCGCGGCGCGGCTACAGCAGCGGCCGTGGCCAGACACCCCGTCGTCTTGCCTCACGCCCGGCCGCGGACGACGTGCCACCGCCGTTGCGCATTGCCCCGCCGATGCCCCCGACGCAGGAGCAGGAGGACGGCGAGAAGCGCCACAGCGCACGCAAGTCGAGCTGGTCTGAGGAGCCGGAGGAGAAGCGCTTCAACGAGGGCGTCATCACGACCCCGCATGAGACCACACTGGATCCCCCGCACCACCGGCGCTCAACGGCAGGGCTGCCACCGCTGGCGTCGTCGTCGCGCGCCTCTTCTGCCCGACGGCCCCCCGGCGGCCGAGACGGTGACGACGATGAGAACATCGACAACGATCGTCGCTTCTCCAGTGATGACTTTGAGGACGACGATGACGAGCCCGTCTTTGATAAGCACCGTCCACGCCCGGCGGCACGCTCCGCTGCATCGAGCACGTCTGTGACGCCGTTTGCCGCTCAGGTGGCACAACGCGCGGACTCCTCGTACGCCCCGCGTGAGGTTCCGCCGTCACCGATGCAAGCCGCAGGGCTGAACCCGCATCCCCCCGTCCCGGCCTCGTCGCACCCAGATCGCCAGTCCATTCGCCGCGACTCGGAGGAGGAGCGGGAGTTGCGCAATCAGCGCCACGACGAGGAGGATGAGGAGGATGCTGTTCTTCATCCAGAGGACAGCGAGGACGAGGATGAACCGCAGACCGCACGCGCGGCGCCGACTGGCTACGAAGAAGAGCCTCGCCGTCGCTCCACCGTCACCAGCCGTGCCGCTGCACCTGCGAGCCGACGTGGCAGCCACGCGCAGCCGAGCCAGAAGACACCGACGTCTCCGCACGACGACGGTGTGGATGACGAGGACGGTGAAGAGCCACGCACGCCACGCACGCCACCGCAGCAGCAGCAGCAGCAGGATCGTGACTGGACGCACGACGTCTACGATGAGAACGATCCAGATGTCTGGGGACCACCGTACAAGCCGCCAACCAAGAAGCGCCAAAGCAAGAAGGCCGCAGCTGACCAGAATGATGAGCACGATGGCGACAGCAACAACAACAACAACAACAATGGGGGCACGAACAAGAAGAAGAGTTCGGCATACGATGAGAACGATCCCGATGTCTGGGGACCGCCGTACAAGCCACCGACCTACGACTCGCCCAAGAAGAAGCGAAAGAGCAGCGCCAAGCCGGCGACACGCGGTCCAGATGCGGACGAACACAATGATGACGACGTGGCCGCGCGACAGAAGAGAGGCGCCGACGACGCCGGCTACGACCGAGACGACCCCGATGTCTGGGGCCCACCGTACAAGCCGCCTCCGCAGAAGCGCAAGTCCTCCGCGCGTCGCCGCCCCACAAACGTCTCCTCGACGCATCCCACGGAGGCCGACTCGCGCAGTGCGTCGTACGTCGTGCCCTTCTCCACCGCCACGAGCCGGATGCGGGCGTTCTACGGCAACCAGAAGCGCGCGGAGCGCGAGCGGACGGCCTCGCAAGATGCACGCCTGCGCCTCGCCGCGCGACCGGCGACGTCGCGCAAGGACGGCGACGTCTTCCGCGCACCGCGGAGGGAGACCTTCGTCGACCCGGGCCCGCAGGAGCTGGAGGGGGTCGTCGTGGACCCAAGCGGTGAGCCGGTGGAGGACGTCGACGGCGGTCACGCGGCCGATGCACGCGCGCCGTCGCAGTTCAAGCGCCACGACAGCGCGCACCCCACCGGCGGCAGTCGCGCACGAAATGATGCGAATGACTGGAACTACCGGTTCCCCATCTCCCCGTCGCGTGCCGCAGCGGGGGCGAACGGGGAGGACGACGAGTCCCTGGCCGGTGATCGCCAAGCCAGCCCGGCGCCGAAGCCGTACATGGCTGACGTGCTTCCCCGTGATGGCGGCGTGCAGACGCCGTCCGTCTCTCCGGCCTCGCAGGCGCTGGATAGCCAGCACACTCGCCACTCGCAGCGGCCAGAACAGGGGAGCGCCTCGCTGCGGTCGCGGCCGTCCGTGATCCGGCCCGGACTGGGCTACGAGCCACCGCACCCGAAGATCCGCACACGCAGTCGCAGCTACGCGCTCTGAGTGTGTGTACATGTGTATATGTGTGTACGTTGCTTTTGCTTGGTGAATCGGATGGGATCATGTGCCTCCGTAGTGAGCATTTCATGGTGTTGTGTGTTCGTCACTGGTTTTCCTTTTTTCTTTCTTTCTTCCCCTATTCTTCCCTGTTTACTCAGACAGTCACGCCGTAGAAGACAAGCTCAGGCAAAAAAAAAAGAACGGCACACCCTGTGGTGTGTTTCTGTGGTGTTATGGTACACCAGAGGGGACACTATCTGGGGGGTGTCGATGTGTCCAATGAGCTGTGCGTGTGCCTTGGTGTTGTGAGCACAGGCCGCACGCACACATCACATGTGCACATCGACACGCGTTATCCTCCGCAGCACAGGCACAGGCGGGTGCATGGTCCACTCTTGTCTCGAACAACAACGTGTCACACGCACAGACACACACACACACACACTTCTCTCTTTTATCTCTCACACACACTCTCTCTCGATCTGCTGCACAGTCACTCACTCACTCTCCACGTTCAAAAAAAAAAACCAGCGTTGTTAGCAAGTGCGGATGATCACTCTTCATCAAGTTGCGCCGAACACCTTGTTGGGTTTCAAAGCGCTCCCGACCTGGCGCGACAGCAATACAGTCCTCGATGACTACCACCAAAAGCAGCAGGCTGCCTTGCGCAGTTGCGCGGCGCACCGTTCGCCATCATCACCAGCACCGTCCTCGTCGTCTCCTGCCGCTGAAGGTCACACAGTGGCAGACGCCGCGCGCACCGCTGCTGCCGCGCCCATCCCTGACTGGAGCGGACTCTACGTCCAGCTCTCCTTTCGCTCTGCCGTGCACTACCTGCCGAACCAGTGGGATCGGGGCGAGCAGCAGGCGCAACTCGCTGCTGTTTATACCGCGCCACACGGCCCACCACTGTGCGTGCTCTGCTGCAGCAATCCCCAACTCGCTGATGCCAGCATAAGCAGCGCAGATAAGGCCCGACTTTTGCGAGAAGGCCTCCACACGTTCTTCACGACCACTTCGGCGGCAGAGGCGGTACCGATGCCTGACGCGCGCGCATTCCCTCCTCTTGACGCGCTGCTGAGCCCGCCATCTGGAGGTCATGGTTCTGAGACGGCAACGACAGCTGCAGCACCGTCGACGGCGGGCAGCTTGTCTTCGCAGGCGGAGGGGAGTGTGGCGCCGTTCCCGCTGCTCGCAGCACTCGGTCTGTACGGGTACGCGCTCTGCTTGCCGGATGCCGAGGCGAATGCCTACGAACTCGTTCTGCCGCATCTCCTGCACATCGCACCACCGTCTCCCGATGCCCGCGTCACCGCTGCCCCGCTCTTCCATCTCACCGCTAGCACACGGCTGCCTGGTTGCACAGGGGCGGTGCGTGAGGTGCCAACGCTTCCTGCCCGGGACGCGGTGGACCCTGTGACGCTTGCGGCGGTGCTGTTGCAAGAGGTGGTCGAGACGATGGGTGCCGACACGATCGACGCGACTGGGACTGTGCAGTGGTGGGCCACGCTTCGACGCTAGCCGTCTCTCCTTCTTTCTCTCATTTTCGTTCATGTTGCTGTCCTTTTTGGTTTCTTCATCACCTGCACAAACTGTGAAAAGTAAAACGAGCAAGACACACACACCAGAGCACCTGTAACAACGATGGTCTCACACCGCAATCCCTCACTGTGTGTGTGTTGGCTGACTGACAGAACAAGCCATTGTGATGGATCACTGACGAACCTTCTCCCGCACCCTTATCCTCGCCGTTTCATCTCTTTCTTCTCTTTTCATTTCTCTCTCTTCTTGGAAGCTCTTCGACATCCGCAGAGCACACACACATTGCGCGTTATCGTTCCCCCCCCTCACTCTTACATTCTTTTCACGCGCTTGTTGACCTGCCAGTTTTTCCCTCTCTCTTTCCTTCTTTCCTCCTTCGTTGCTCTTCACGGCCTTTTCCACGCGTTCTTCATCTCTCAGAACGTGATCCTTACTCTTGTTCTATTTCACCACCACCACCACCAACACACAGCAACAGTGATCATGCTTCCACGTGCGTGCAGCGGGGCCCTGTATGAGGCGATGGAGTTGGCACCCGACTGCAGCACCGAGCAGGTCAAGCGCCAGTATCGCAAGCTCGCCCTCCAGTACCACCCGGACCGCACTGGCGGCACAACAACGCAGCGCTTCCAAGAGATTGAGCGCGCCAATCACATCCTCAGCAGCAGCGTGACGCGCCGCATCTATGATCAGTTCGGCAGCAACGGACTGAAACTCGTCAACGAAGACACCGACGATCTCGAGGCGCAGTTCAGCAGCGCCGTTCGCCGCATTCAGGCCATCTTCACGGTCGTCTTTGTTCTGTTCGCTGCCCTGTTCGTCTCGGCGTGCGTGGCCTGCCACCTTGCCGATGACAGCTGGGGGCGGGGCACAGCGAGTGGCCCACATGGACCGTCCGCCACGGCGTGGATCGTCACATTCATCCCCGTCTACATCTTGTGTCTGCCGACCTTTCTGCTCGCCGCAGGGCTGGCCATCTCAGGCCTGACGCAGTGCAGCCTCATGTACCTGTTCTGGAGCTTCGAGTCGTTCATCTACATCGCCATTGTCGGCACGACCGTCGCCGCACTCGCCGGTCGCACGAGTGCCGCCACGGCCATCATGACGTGGATGGTGTGGTACGGCATCCGCACGGTTCGCAAGCTGTTCCTCATGCTCCCGATGGTCTTCGCCGAGGACATCGCCGCCGCGGAGGTCGCCGCGCTGCACACGCAGCACATGGAGGCCGGCCTGCCCGAGCCGACGCAGGACGAGATTGCGGCAGCCGTGACGCGCATGTCAATCGCACAGGTCGTGTGCCTCGGTGGTTACTGGGGCGGCGTCGTGCTGCCCACGCTGGTGGAGTGGTCGTGCGTCTGGGCCTTTTGGGGTATGTGCCTGCGTCGCGCCACGTCAGCCAAGAGCAGCAGCAGCGGCTCAGGCAAGAACTACATCAACGGGCAGCTCTCCTTCTGGTCCATCATGGCCCCGCTCATTGTGCTCGTCTGCCTGCGCGTGGTGCTCAAGGCCGTCGTCATCGTCTTCTTCAGCGACACGGCGTCAACCGCTGCACGCGCGCGTGCGAGTGGCGGCGCCACGACCGCCAACACCGTCGTGGTGGAGGGCACCACCACCACGGATGCTAGCACGGGCGCGCAGTCCGCAGCTGTCTTCGTGCAGGGGGAGGCCAGCGCGCCGCCGGCACCGAAGCCTTCCTTCTGCGACACCCTCTCTTCCATTATCGTCTTTTCCGTGCCAGAGATGGCGCTGCTGTGGATGGCGTGCGGCTGGGCCGCGACGGCGGACCGACTCTTCAACGTGCACCAGCCCCCCGCGCGCTTTTACCAGACCGCGTGGATGGCCTCCCTCCCACTTCTCGCCACGCTGCTGTTCCCGACGCTGCTGGTGCTGGCCCTGCTCGTTGTGGTGTGCATCTCGGGCCGCACGCTTCTCGGGGTCGACGGTGATCCGTACGCGACCCACGTCGATGACGACGGCGCGGTCGTGCCAGATGACGGCGCGACGGAGTCACCCGGTGCAGGCAGCGGCCGCAACAATAACAACAAGGGCGGTGCCGCGGTCAACACGAGCGCGCCGCTTTCAGGGAAAGGGTCGTCGCGTGTGGCGAACTACCAGAGTACCAACGCGCGTCCTGAGGGCGACAACGACCTGTCTAACGTGGACTAAGGCACAAACATGATCCTCGCAAGGTCGACAACGACATAAACAACAACACCAACAAACAAAAAAAGAAGAAGACAAGAAAAGCAATTGAGAAACGAAGCATCAATGTTAGCAATCGCAGATCAGTGGGCTCGAAAGAGAGAGGCCTCACTGCTTTCAGTTTTCTCTCTTTCTCTCTCCACTTGCTCATTGTTGTGGAGTTGTGTGCTCGCACACTTCACCGTCAAAAAAGAGAAGACATGTTCACGCGGCCCTCCTCTTGTTGTAGTAGTGGTGCTACTCGCTGCGCAACAGAATCTGAGCACCACTCGTGGCGCTGCTGCTTGTACCTCGTGACGGCACCCTCTCCCTCTCCCTCCCTCTCTCTTCTCGCTCGCATGATTCGTCGCCTCTCCTTCCTCATCCTCTCCTCTCTTCAATCCCCTCTTTCACGCGCACACACACACACAACAGAGTCATTCATTCACACCCACACAAATACATTCAATCCCCTCCCCCTCCCCCCCCCACTCACACACACTGCCCCAACATGGCTGACGCGACTCCCCGCACCGGCTCCAGCTCGAACGCGATCACCCCGCGCCGTGCCTCGGCCCTCTCCGACACCCAGATTCGTGAGAAGGGCGAGGAGCTCAACGACCGCCTCGACAAGCTGCTGAACCGCAAGTCGAGCCTGCCCGACGGCGCCCCCCGCGAGCGCAAGTCGTCTGCCGAGATCGAGGCCCGCACACGCGAGCTGGAAAGCGGTATGGCCTCCGCTCTGGAGCGTCTCCGCCGTGAGAAGGAGGAGACGGAGCGCCGGCGCCAGGAAGCCGCCGCCACGCACGAGCAGAACGCCAAGGACCGCGAGGAGGCTGCCAAGAAGCGCGCGGAGGAAGCGAAGCAGGCTGCTGAAGAGGCCGCGGCGAAGAAGGCCGCCGAGGCGGAGGCCAAGAAGAAGGCGGAGGAGGAGGCCAAGAAGCAGGCTGAGATCGCCCGCAAGGAGGAGGAGGAGGTCCGCCGCGCTGCTGAGGAGGAGAAGCGTGCCCTTGCTGCAGCTCTCAAGGCCGCCGAGGCGGAGAAGAAGGCGGAGGCGGAAGCCAAGAAGAAGGCCGAAGAAGCCAAGAAGGCCGAGGAGGCTGCCAAGAAGGCCGAAGAAGCCGCCAAGAAGAAGGCCGCGGAAGAGGAGAAGAAGGCTGCCGAAGCCGCCAAGAAGGCGGAGGAGGCCGCTAAGAAGGCCGAAGAGGCAGCCAAGAAGAAGGCAGACGAAGAAGCCAAGAAGGCCGAGGCCGAGGCTAAGAAGGCGGAGGCGGAGGCCAAGAAGCAGGCTGAGATCGCCCGCAAGGAGGAGGAGGAGGTCCGCCGCGCTGCTGAGGAGGAGAAGCGGGCCCTTGCTGAAGCTCTCAAGGCCGCCGAGGCGGAGAAGAAGGCGGAGGCGGAAGCCAAGAAGAAGGCCGAAGAAGCCAAGAAGGCCGAAGAGGCTGGCAAGAAGGCTGAAGAAGCCGCCAAGAAGAAGGCCGCGGAAGAGGAGAAGAAGGCTGCCGAAGCCAAGAAGAAGGCGGAGGCGGAAGCCAAGAAGGCCGCTGAGGCAGAGAAGGCAGCCGCGGCTGCCCAGGCCCGCTCTCTCCCTGTCATGGACGCCGCCGCCGCTGCCGATGACGACGACGACGATGAGGTGCCTGACCTGGAGATGGACATGGACTCCCTCCGCATGGGTGGCCACGGCAAGCACACCCGCCGCTACGAGAAGGCTCTGCGTCGCATGGGCCTGCGCCCCGAGCCGAGCATCAGTGGCCTCGTGCTGCGCAAGGGCGGCGTGGACTACATCTACGTCGAGCGCCCCGTTGGCTACCGCTTCCCTGGCACGAAGGTGTTCGTCGTGTTTGGTGAGCCGCGTCTTGCGATGGGGATGAACGAGGCTCTGCAGGCCGAGCGGGCCGCGGCGGCCGTGACCGACGCCTCGTCGCAGCAGCGCGTGGAGGAGGTTGCCGACGCGGCGAGCGGCACCGAGCCGGCCGAGGATGCTGGTCAGCTGCAGGACCGTGAGATCAACCTGGTCATGGCGCAGGCCAAGGTGACGCGCAACGAGGCTATTCGTGCTCTCAAGACCAACGACGGCGATGTTGTCAACGCGATTATGGATCTTACCATGTAAGGAGGGGAGGACGTAAAAAAAAAAACGAACTCAACTGTCCTGCGAGCGAAGAGAAGAGAAGATGTGGAAGAGGAGAATGGAGCGCGGTGGTGCCAGGTAGTGTGACACGCGAGGACACAAGTGGTTGTCAACGCGCTCGTGTTTTGGCGAGCGTGATCGATGGGTATGAGTGTGGGTGTGTTCATCATTTAACACGCCACATTTGCTTCTGCAATCACGCCCACTCATCGTTTACTCTCCCCTGCCGCATCGCATTTGAACGCACAACGTTGCTGACACGCCTCCGTTTTCTCGCATCGCTTCTTGTATTTCTTCCTCGTTCTCGGACAATATTCTGTCCAGGTATGTGACCTTAATCGAGTCCCTTGTCATTAGGTATTGTTGTTGTTGTTTTCTTTCTCGTTTCTTGACCCGCAATATACTTTTTCGTCCAATGTGTGTGTGTGTGTCTTCCTTCTGTTCTGGAAGGCAGCCACACTTAGTGGAAGTCTCATATTGTTTCGGTAGTTTTTCATTCTTCTTCTTCTTTTTCTTGCGTTGTTGTTGTTGTTTTTGTTTTCTCTCTCCCGTCGCTTTTCTGTAGAGTTTTTAGAAAGTGAACGGGAAAGATAAACTTTTGTCGTCCTCCTCCTCACTTCCACCTCCCACGTCAACCAAGAAAAAAAAAAACGATGCGGCGGAAGAGAAGGCGCCATGACAGGCGAAGCATTTTTTTTTTCGTCTGCCAACGGAGCGAGCACGTGAATAGCATGAAAGCAAAATTTTCAACGCAGAAAGAAGAACAAAGCAGTCGTCCCCCCTTTAAGCACTGATACGATCATTCAGTGATGTGGGTGTGCACTGATAAACGGAAAAACACGCAAAACGCAAAACAAAAAAATCAGGCCAGAAAGGAAAAGAAAAAAAAGGTGAAACATATTATGAATGGTGTCTCTGTGAAAAAAAAACGTGTTTTCCTTGTGTTGTTACTTTTTCTGGTCACTGATTTGCACAGTTGTCACTCTTTTTATTTGAATTTAGAATCCGGTGCAAGGCCGTGCTGTGTCTGTGTGTTTTCATCTGTTATACTCCGTCACACGCCTTTTTTCCCTTCTTCCTTTTTGGTGTTTTTTATTTTCGCACCACGGTATATGCTTTGTTTTGTTTTGTTTTTCGGTTTTCTCGTTTCACATCGTTACTTTTTTTTTCTTTCTCTTATTGTTTTGTTTTCCTTTCATTTCTGCGCAGAGGAAACAGAATTGTAGAGCACGCAAGTTCCAACTGTAACCAACACACACCAGTTCACTTGCTGCATTTCTTTTTTTTTTTTAAGAGTAAAAGGAAGATAGCTATGTGTTTGATAATTGCCCAAAGGTGAACGGTGCCAGAGCCGCGCGCACCGCGCACTTCGTGCCTTCTTCGTAAAAAAAAAGCAGCGAATGGAGAAAGCGCACCTCGTTGTGTGTTTGCCGCGCGCACACATACACAAGTGTGTTGTTCCAGCTTCCACGACTCACAGGAAGCTTTCTGTGGCCGTCGATGAGGACATCTCGTCGATTGTTGAATCTTACCTACGCAATCCCCCCCCCTTTTAATCCGCGACGTTGTTCAAGTTGCGGACCTGGGAGGTGGTGAGCTGACAGTGTGACCTGCCACCCTTGCCTTCAAAACCAACCACACACGCACAC